>JADRCC010564706.1:0-13825 GCA_019843855.1 Hylomyscus alleni
CACACACACACTCACCCACACACATCACACATAGAGACACACACACATGCATATACACACTACACACACCACACATACACCCACACACACACCACACACACAAAAACACACTCACACACACATCACACATAGAGACACACACATGCATATACACACTACACACACCACACACACACTCACACACACACCACACACACACATGCACACACACACAAGTGGATCCTTTAACTGCTTTCGGATTATGTCAAGTTTTATTGAATTCTATTTTGATGTCTATCAGCAACTAATATGCTATTCCAAAATATGATAAGTAATGCACATAGTTAATGCTTCCCTCAGTTTTGCTTGAGCAGATCCACACCCAGTGGCATGCCAGTTAGATTGATTTTCCACAGTCTGTGTGTTTAGCAAAATATAGAAGCTCCTCTGTGGGGTTTCAGGCTCTGAGGGCTGAAGCACAAATATCAAGATGAAATTTCTGGTTTCACTGAAACTCAGCACAAAGAAGTCAAGACTGTAGCCCATGGGCTGTTCTGTGTTGATTCATGAGTGTCATCCTTCATGTGGCTACTCTCTTTTTAAAAGGCGTTTTATAGGGCTAGAGAGATGGCTCGGCGGTTAAGAGCACTGACTGCTCTTCTGAAGATCATGAGTTCAAATCCCAGCAACCACATGACGGTTCACAACCATCCATAATGAGATCTGATGCCCTCTTCTGGAGCGTCTGAAGATAGTACTTACATATAATAAATAAATAAAATCTTTTTTTAAAAAGGAGTTTTATAATTCTGTCTTACTAATTATTTTAGATACAGATAAACTAATTCTATGAATTAATTGAAAGTCACAAATCTCTAATAATAATTAACAGTGAGAGACAATGTAAGCATTTTCTTCCCAATTTGGCTTCCAGGGTTTTAACTTCCCATTAACTTAGGAATGTGTTGTTGCTTTTCTATGAAAAGCGAGGGTGCTTTTATAGGGCAGAGTGTAACAGTTTAGGTATCATCCTGGGCTAATTCTCACCATCAAAACTCTCAGAAGTACCTAATAACAAATGCAGTTTTCACAGCATCCCATTTTTACTTTATGTTCTGTGATTTTTAATATTGAAAACACCAACTTGCTTTATAAATTTCAATTTAAGAGCAAACAGAAAACTCAGAGAGGTCTCACATATGTGTCTAGGTCTCCAAAATCTGCACTGACCTTTTTTTTTTTTCCATATTTATGGAATTTCTCCTTTACCTCCAGAAAAAAATAGACTAACCACCTGCTTTTAATCATGTATGGGCATCTTACTGGAATGCAAAAGTTATGTTCATTTCCAAGTGAGACTGCTTTAACTCACTTGCAGTTATCATATTAAAGGTCTGCGGGGGAGGGGGGGGCTATCTGCAGGCAGCAGTGTGTAGATGGTTGCAAGTTTGTGAAGACCATGAACTGCGCAGTCTGTCAGGGCTGGCCACGGAGCTGACCAAAGTGCTGAAAGGCCTGGCCAGCTTGACTCGGTAACAAGCAAGGACAGCATTTCCTCAGGTATTTACTTGTCGAAGGAATTGAAACTAAATCCAGAGGACAGTTCTCAGGATCCATCTGTCTTCTCCAGCCAGCAACAGTGCTGATGATTAAGGTATTCTCTCTCTGCTTCAAACCTACCGTCGTGTATTCTGTTTGTCATGAGGGAAAGGGTAGTCACAGACTGGATTCCTGAGATGGTTCCCAGTTAGGCTTGGCCAAGAGGAGATTGGAGAGAAACAGAGAGGCCAGGGTAGGGAGAAGGCTTCACTTCCTCGATTGCTTCCTGTGGACTTCTGTTCTGTTGTGGTTCTTAGGATCAACACGCCTTAGAAAATCTCTACTGTCACACAACGGTGGTACCTTCTTGCTTCAGCACAAAATTTCAGTTTTCACTTTTCAAGACAATTGAAACGCTGTCTTGTGTGCATTGAATGGCATCCCTGCATCCCTAGGGCTCCAGGAGATAAATATGACTTTATTTGTCATGATGTTTTGACTTCATTTGTCTTTGCAGTCAAAATAGTTGTGAATGACGACGTAAGTGGGCAGGGAAGGCCTTTGGTCCAGTGACTCGTGTCCTTACAGGAAGGCTACGTGAAGGAGAGACAGAGATTGGAATTACACATCACCGGCCAAGAAATGCCGGAAATTATGAGCAAAGGGAAGCACAGAAGTGATTTCCCCACAGGGCCTCCAGGAGGGGTGTGGCCTTGCTGACACCCTGACTTCCTGTTTCTAGCTCTCAAACTATGCAAGGATAAATTTATGTTATTTTAAGCCACGAAACTTGTGGTGATTTGTATGGTGGCCTTAAAAAAAAAATGAAAATACTACCTTATACTGGCCCATAACCGCCTCAAACAGATAGCAAGCATCTTCACTGTAGAGCAGGGGTCTAAGACTCCTCTCAGAGTCTCTTCTTGGTCCCTCAGACCAGGCAAGAGCAGTTGATTCTTTGACAGTCTGATTTTCAGATTTATGGACCCTCCCTGTAAGCTTAGGTAAGAACTAAAATTCCTTGTCTTTGCTCCCCCTGCCCTGCCTCCCTGAACTCAGGAGGCAGTTTAGTTGCTTTTCTGGCAGCTGCTACCTTTGTGATACCTTGGACTAATCTTTCGTCTTTCTGTCAGCTGTTGGCTTGACCCTTATTTACATTGTTTCCTCCTTTTGGTCGGTCTCTTGTCTAGAGCCTGACTACTGTAGACCTCTTCCTTGGGTCTTCACATGAATTCCCAGTGACGTCACACTCTTTGTCTTTCTTCTCTGCATGGATCCCTTCTTGTTTGACTTTGGTGGTATAGCCTCTTCCCCTGACCCCACCTCTTAGCCTCCATGAGCCAGGCTGTAACCCTCTCTTCTCCTCTTGTCCCCTTTCTCCCACCATCTTCTCTTTATTTCCCCTTGACTTTTCTTCTGACGATTCCATTCATTGTTATGTCTTTAAAGTCCGGTCATATGCATCTGCTCGGTACCCGCTTCTGTCTTAGCTCTATGATAGATGCAAAAATCCAAACTCTGAACCCTTCTCTACACCTCACTCCAGTCCCTGCTGCTTCTTTATCCTTCCTCTACTCTGTGGATGGAAAACACACACTCCACTTTCTCCCTTTCTTCTCAGCCTACATCAGAAAGTCCTTTGCGCCTTGAGCTTTAAATTATAACCAGAATATGGCCACTTCCCATCATGTCTACTGCCATCCCCAACAACTGTCTGATGGTTTGAAGTACCAAAGCCTCACCCCTCCTTTAGTGTCTCTGTTCCTGCCTTTGTCCTTCTAGGGTGCAGAGTGTAGTCTGAGCACTGCCTGGAGTGGAGTCTCGCCACATCTCTACTCTGCTCAGAACTCTGTAAGAGTCCAAATCCTTAGGAGAATCACAGGCTTCAGAGGATCCTACAGGATCCTACCCCTTACTGCCTTTGGGAGTTCGACTTTTGCTGTCCATTGTTACTCTTGCCCAGCCTCACTGATGGAACCTCTCTATTCCTCTGATACACCGTGTGTAAGCCTCCCTGAGGGATTCAGTTCTCCCATCCTGCTTCAGGAGTTCTTGTTCCCTTCATCTCAGTAACCCTAATTGAATTATCTGATTATAGCTACATCCAGATCACTCCCTAGGTCTCGTTGCCTTTATTCATTTTCTCTTTTAACAGTACAGCTCATCTTCAGGAAACTATATGCTTGTTCTCATGTTCTTCTTTGTCAGCCTGCAAGCTCCATGAAGCAAGAGATCTCTTATTGTACCCCAGTGTCTAAAGTACCTGACGCAAAACCGAAGTCTATAAGTACATACCCAACAATGAAAGAATAAAGACGTTCAGAGATTAACAAGAGCGCAAGAGATATGTTGAACCGCTGAATTAATGTACCCCCCACCCAATGAAGACACAAAGGATTAACTACTAACAGAACTGACCAAGTAGTCGAATGGAAAAATAAAAAACTCTAATATTTAACTTCTTAGGAAAATCAGTGAGCATTGAAATGATTAACACATTTGGAAATTTCTTCAAGAGTAAAATGGGACTGCAAATCAGTCTTTTTGCTTAATTCTGGCATTGGACAGAATGGTACAATCTTGTTTCTGTTGTAAATCCAAGTATTTAATGTACCATTACTTCTGTGAATATAATACCAACCTTTAGGCCATTAAATACAGTCCAGTAAATGCTGTGGGCTGACCCAGAGTCAGATTTTACAAAATCACAATCCAAACAGAACAAGTAAATAATAGTTTCCAAGTGATGAGTTCATTCAGCACTGTGTTTAGTGGGGAGGGATTGATTGCATGCATGCTCTCTTGAAGCACATGCGCTAAACCTGGGATGACACAGAGAAGATTAGCATCGTTCCCATACAAGGATGTCATGCAAATTGGAGAAGCATTCCATATTTTAAAATAATCATAATTAAATAAGAAAGAATTGAGAATTGATTGCATGAACTATATGAAGTATACTTAAGGAACCCTTAAGAGGATCAGTTTTCTCAGTGGGATTAAATTTTATAGAGTTCTGTTAAAGATTGGGTTTTTTTAATTCTTTATTCTTTGGGGGGAGAAGGTGCTAGCTGGCCTGGAACTCACTATGTAGAGCAGACTGGCCTTAAACTTGTAGCAATCCTCCTGCCTCTGCCTCTTGAATGCTGGTATTATAGGCATATGTCACTGCACACAGCTAAAATACTTTGTTTTTGAAGCCAGTAAAACATCTACAGATCCTTTTAAACTTTACAGAAAACCAAAATATGCAAGAATCACATCTGAAGAAAAGGTCATTCACACTTAGTTTACACAACAAAGTAGGAAAATGTTAAAGCTATTTGTTTTTCATATGCTTTTTGCAAGTGTTTGGCTCTACAGAGCAAAAGAAACCTTTCTGGGGTGGGTGCTGGCCCACTTGATTGACAGGTGGAGAGTCAACAGATGATCAGAAGACGAAACAGTAGCATTAGGATGTTTTTAAATATTTAGAGTTTTAAAAATTCTTTGGTTTTTTTATAAAATAGCGACAAAGACAGATGATTAAAGTTACGTTACTGTTCCATGATGAAATGGAAAGGATGTCTTCCACATAAGAGCAAAAGAGGACAGATGTACTGATAAAAATACGGGAACAGAAAGATGGAGGGATGGAGACGGGGCAAGATTAGACAAGGACCACAGGTGAAGAGAAAATGCTCTCAAGACGTATGTTAGTGCCTGTGTGTTCATGTAGAGTTCCTGGGCCCAGGGCCTCTTCACATGCTGCTCCTCACCATGTTTGTGCTGGATGGATTTATGGCAACTTGACACAGACTGGAATCATCTGAGAGGAGGGAACCTCCATTTAAAAAATAATGCCTCCATATGATTGGGCTCTAGGCAAGCCTGTAAGACATTTTCTTAACTAACGACTGATGCATTAGGACCCAGGCCATTGTGTGTGGTTGCATCCCTAGGCTGGTAGTCCTGGTTGGGTCAGAAAGCAGGCTGAGCAAACCATGATGAGTAAGCCCGTGAGCAGCATCCCTTCATAGCCTCTGCGTCAGCTCCTGCTCCAGGTCCCTGCCCTGCTTGAGTTCCTGTCCTGACTTGAATGAGACAAAGCTTAAACCAAATAAGCCCTCTCCCTCTTCACCTTACTTTTGGTGTGGTGTTTCATCGCAGTAACAAAAGCCCTAACTAAGACAGTATTCTCTTCTGCAGACTAAGATGTTTATATATTAGAGGGGGAAAAAAATGTGTTTTCCTTGGGTCGTCATGTTAGCACTTAACCTTTCCAGGTAAGAAAGACTGTAGTTTGGTTTCTGGCCAAAGCTTCACATTATGCTTTGCTATTTGACCTGGAGATCACATGGAGATAAAATCCCAACCTATAGTGAATGGAGATAAATTGTTTTAGTTAATGGTGGTTTTGTTTTAAGTAGATTTATCACTTGTTTGGCATAAAGAGGGATTGACTGACCTTTGTGCTGTCTCTTGTTGTCATCTGCTAGCTCAGGATTAGCTGCAGGTTCCTTGATAACTGGCAAACAAAGGATGTACGCTCAGGCTGTCCTACCCTTTATCCCTTGATGGGCCTTGCAAATTTATGATTACGAAATCAACTAATTTTGTGTTCTCATGAGTAGACTATTCAAAATGGCAATCTATTGGAGAATTAATTTCCAAAGTGTAACTGATTATAGTGTTATTACATATAACTGACACTTAGGCTTTCAATGATGGGGCGTAAAAGAAAGAAGTCAAGAAGAATGTTAGGATTGTTTCCACTCGTGCTCATAAATAGTGTGTTCTCTTTTTTAAAAAGTTGTGTGTGTGTGTGTGTGTGTGTGTGTGTGTGTGTGTGTGTGTACCTACATGTGCATACATGTGCATCTTTTCTGTCTGCTTAAACATAAGCCATGAGTGTGTAGCTGCCAGCAGATGCCAGAAGAGACAAGATGTCTGACACCTGTAGCTGCAGTTACAGGTGGTTATAAGCAGTTGATATGGGTGTTGGGAACTAACTTCAGGTCCTCTGGAGAGCAGCAAGTATCTTTGAGACTGGAAGGACCTGTAAGTCTCATTTGGGAGATCTGTCGGAACCTGTATACAGGATAAACACTAGTGACATAAATTACAAACTTCATTAAATATGAGTTAATTTCACGTAGTCACTTCTCTTTAAGATTTCTATGGATTGAACAGTGTCTCACCAGTATGCGTATTGAGATCCAAACCCCCAGTATCTAAGAATGAGATCTTGTTTGGAAATAGGATCTTTGCATGTGTAGTCAGTTTAAGGTAAAGCTGTTAAGGTGGTATACTAGCCCATCTGGTAGCCGTATGGGAAGAGGGAAATTTGATCATGTAGGAAGCAAATCCTAAGAGCTGTGGGGGAAAGTGGAGCCACCCAGAGACAAACAGTGGATGCTGGGACCCATGAGTAACATAAATGCCGGAAATGCCAAGCGGAGATGCTCTGTGGGTTTCAGAGGGAGCTATACCACTCCGACACTGTGATTGTCGCCAGAACTGTCAGATTGTTGGTTCATGACTTGAACCCCCTTGGTGTTCTACCTATACTAAGTACATATGAGGATCGAGGGTGATGATGTGTATGAAATACTTAATAAACGCTGTGTGCCATGCAGATGACACACTGCATATGCCTATCTCCACACGTCCAATGGCTGAGGGTTGAGCTCTGGCCATATTGTAATATCAGTGACTTTCTACATGAAGAAACACGTGAGGAAAAGAGGTCTGCTTGGCTCTGCTTACCTTGAGAGAGCGTATGGGGGATCTTTGAGAAAATTAGGACCAAAATCATCTTAAGCAGATGAGGCCATTTCCAGGAAGTGTCTAGTCCACTCATTATATCTTTGTTCTGTTATATTTCTCTTTGTTTTGTTTTTCTATCTAATAAGTGAGGCATCCCTCAAAACTTCCATCTCTTGAATGCCCTTTGATACTTTTCTTATTTGGTGACAGCTATAATGTAGCGCCCACTTTCAGCATACAGTGTCTTCCTCCATCTAGCAGAGGTGGACAATGAGCCCATTCCCTTGCCTCACCAAACACTGTGATGTATTTTGGGAAGCTATGGTTACAGTGGGGTCCTGCTTGAGAGTGGCTGTTTATGTCACAGGCTACCCTTCCTCCTTCCTGGTCTCCTTGCCTACCCTTCCCCTCCACCATTCTCCTTCCTCACGGGGAATGCTGACCTCAGGCAGCAGAGAAATTTATACCAGACTGAAATTTATACCACTGTGGTGTTCACTGTGGGAAAGTAGGTGGGGCTCCTTTTATCCGACAGACTTTGAGTGTTAAGTTCCTTCACTGCTATGTTTTAAGATCTAGACCTGTCTTTTTCAGAGAATGGCACAATTTCCACATGACGGCAGCCCAGAAGGCTTTCGTGATGAGTGTGAGGCAGCTCGGTGTGAACTGTGTGAAAGTCTGTTAGAAGTGAAGCCAGACTCCCCTGAAGGGGGTGTGATTTTGCCCTTCCCCCTTTGCTTAACCATTCACGGAGTGTGTTTCCCTGTTGACTATGGGGGCTGTGGAGACCGTTTCTGCTGCTGGACCTAGAGACAAAAGCTGAAAGAAAGTCTCTTCCTTCAGCAGAGCTGGCCATGGAACTTCTTTTGTCTTCCCAAGATGGGATCAAGAAAAATCCACATAAATGTTCTCTCCCAGGGTCTTACTGGCATGTGGGCTCCTCTGTGATGTGTGAGCCACACTGATCACAGAGGAAGCCTTTGTCCTTGTTTGTGGGCCCTCTCCTCATTGGCAGGACCAGCATTTATGTTACTCATGGGTCCCAGCGTCCACTGTTTGTCTCCGGGTGGTTCCACTCTCCACCACAGCTCTTATGACTTGCTTCCTACGTGACCAAATTTCCCTTATTCCTGATGTGACCCACAGCAGAGCTCCCCAGTGCTGGTCCCAGGGATTCTCCTGGACGATGCTCTGCTGGAGCAGAGCTCTGAGGTCTGAGTCTGGTCATGGTAGCTGACCGTTCTTTGGAGGCACGCGAGGCGTGTTAGCATTTCAAAGGTTCTGAGAAGGCCAGCAGATAGGATCTCTCTTTGCCTGAGAGTGTCTTTGCCTGACTTTAATTTGTTTATTTTTGTTTGTTTAAACAAATAGTTAACATGTGATGTGTTCATGTTCTTTTAGACGTTAGGATTTAAATGAAAATGAGCCAGGGAGAGTCTTGCTTGACTTGAGGGTTATCGTGTGGGATAAGTCAGACAATGAGCAGTTAATTCTGTGTACTGTGCTGTCAGATTGGGGTATGATCAAGGGTACTGCTCGAGAATGATGGTGTAGGGATGCTGTGGCCTAGCGCTCTGTGTGGTGCCACTCTTATTTTATTTATTTATGTATTTATTTATACACACACATTTATTTATTTATACACACACACACACACATATATATATATATATATATATATATATATATATATATATATATTTGCACATATATACTTGGAAAGTGAACTTTATATGTAGCTGAAGATGATCTCTATTTCCTGACCCTCTTGGGTCTGCCTCCTAGAAGAAAGTTGAGAGGGGGCCTCCAGTAGTGAACCTGGGTGAAGAACATTCCAGAAAGGTGGAACAGCAAGCACAAAAACTCTGAGACAGAAGGAGACTTGGCATGTCAGAGGTCAGTATGGCTGGGCAGAGAGAAGCCAATGGTGGACAATGAACCTGGGGAGCTGGATCAGGTCACGTGGGGCCAGGGGCGTGGGAAGGAAACCCCTCGGGGGCTTTCAGAGGGGAATAGTGTCTCCTGTCATGTGATGAGAAGAGACACCAAAGGGCCAAAGATAGGACCCATAACACAGAGAGGAGGCCCTCAGAGTATTCACATAATGTTATTTAAGGCAGGTGACCTGCTCAGAGATGAGGAGAAGGTGACAGACGTTTTCTGGATGTCCTTAACTGCAACTTCTTCCTTCTTCTTTAAAAAAAAAAAAAAAAAAAAAAAACTTTTGAATTTTTCTTGTGATGGATTTTTGGGAGCACCCATGTATATAATCAGTTGCCAATCGTGTCTTCCTATTGGTTAGGAATGAGCTTTTCTGTGGTCCAATTTGCAGTAGGTTTGGCGCCCCCAAAGCTAACAAAAACCATGTTACTTTTGGCGTGTGTGGTCAAAGTCGAATGATACTTGTCTCTTAGAATAGAATAGTCCCAGTATCTGGCATGGGTGTGTGCAAAAGGCTCAGACTGTGTTTGGCTTATAGGCTTTGTGGTTTACTTTAAACCTATATTGAATTCTTATTATATGTTTTCATTAGCCAGTGAGCACCTCCACTTGTCTCCCTTTGGGCTAATAAACTCAATATAGGCCCTATTCTATTCCATAGTATAAGCATATAGATCCTAGGATATTGTAAGGCAATCGTCTGTAGTGTGTTCCCACAGGAAGTAAAGTCCCTGGATGAAAAGCACCTAGAGGCCTTTATTTCACTTCTGTGTGCTTACAGTTGGGGGTAGTTTGCTCCCACTGCACAGCAAGCCACTTTGCTGCATCCAGTGAGCTCTGAGATTGTCTCAGGCATTAAGAATCCAAGATGAGCCAAAACATTCTCCCTTCCCTTATAGAACTTGGAATCTGTCTATTCATGTGTTTGGATGGCTCCTGACTTTCCTTGTGACCATTGCTTTGGGAACAGGTCAGTTCTCATATACTGATGTAATATAATAGTAGCCCAGGTAGAGGGCCCTCAGCCCAGAAGTACCTCCTATCCTCCAAAATCCAACGTTTGTAGCCAACCACTGGGCTCAAGCATTTACAACTTACACATTTTGTTCAATTTTTGTAATTGAGAAAGAAATGTCTCAGAGGAAGAAGCATCCCATCTTTTCTTTATATGCTATGAATGAATTAGTTTGGCAGCTCTTTTCTCCCAAGACAGTAAAGATTTTACTAGAAAACGGGAGTGTTCTTTACAGTGATTCCTTTAATATCTTACATTGTTCTTCCTATTACACACGCACACGCACACATACACGCATGCACATATACACACATGCAGAGAGAGAGAGAGAGAGAGAGAGAGAGAGAGAGAGAGAGAGTTTCTTGAAGTAAAGACCTGCCTCTCCAAGCCTGTTTTTCAGCCCACAGAACTGCTGTGCACCCGCTGAACCCTGGCTAGAACACACAGAGTAGAGTCCTGTGCTGGTCTAGTATTCTTGCTTTTTCCAAGCTCTGTGGGGAACTTGTGCATCAATAACCTTCTTGGTCCCAAAGCTGTGTCTCCCTAGAGCCATAGAGTATCTATGGTGATGTTCAGGGAGGCTCTGACACCTTCTTTCTGGAGACCACAAGCTAGGGAAACAATGCATTGGGTATTCCACAGGGACAGCGCTCTGGGGATTTTGTCTCTGTGCTCAGGTGGTGCCCAAGTAAACACCGGCAGCTGTGCTTGTGGCCACTTCCAGGAACCTGGCAAAGTGAAATATTTACCAAGTCAAACTTAAGACAAAGCAGAAAGAAACCGTGCCGTTTCCAAGCAGTAAGTACTGAGGGGGAAATGCCCACCAGCTCACCTTGTTGACATTCCTGGGGCTAATCTGACCTGACGTCTGGGGAAGTTTTTGCTTCTAATCAGGGTGAAGCAAAGGAGGCAGAGTTGACATCCTGACTATGTTTTTAAATTGCACCAACTCTCTACAAAGATACTAGTCACATGACCCTGGTCCCTACAGCAGGATAGACAGACAAACTAGAAATAGACATGCCTATCAGAGTTTTCCTTTGTGGGCTAAACCTTGGTGGATATAGCAGTGGTAAACGAGAGAGTGAATCTCAGCCCCTCTGACATCCAGCTGTGCTCTTAGGGTGAGGCGGGGCGCAACCATCCTAGCCAATTACCATTCTTTCCATTCTAAAAAGGAAATTTCAGCATTACTGCAGAGTGATGAATTCTGACTACAAGCTACGTTCTTCCGTTTTTTTAATTTTGAATAAACTGTCATTCACTAGCTAGGTCCTGTGTGGCCTTTCCTGTTTTAGTCTTAAATCATGTTCTTGCCCATTTTGAACTAGTGGTGTCAGGCTAGTAAGGACAGAGGCAGTATTGGGACCCACATGTGTATCTGACTCATAAACAAGGCCCACAATTTGGGTCTAAAACTTAGCTCATTTCAATATGTCTGGGGCACCTGTTTCTCAAGGGATGCTGAGTTCTTGTCAGGACTGGGGAGTAATTGTGCACCTGTTGTCCTGAGGAAACAGATGGGAGATATGATTGCTTTTAGTTTTCCATCTTTGGGTCAAAGCAATTCCTCAAATGAATATTTAGCTGGCTCTGTAGCAACCTTTAAACATACAAAGCAGAATATCTAATTTATAGATGATATGTTGTTTTTAAAACAAAACCCCAAACATTTGATTTTACCAAGAAAGACTCAGGAGCCAGAAGTTGTGGTGAAAACCTGCTAGCTCAGAGAGGCAGAGAAAGCACCCAGCTGACCTTCCTCCACAGCCAGCATCCCAAAAAGAAAGCTCTCCTCCTCCACACTGTCTCCCTAACCCTTCCAATTGAATGTCCCTCCCTTCTACTTCTTCGGTGTCTCTCTATTCATCCTCCTGACTCCTTCTTATTCTGTGTGGTTTTTTTTTTCTATATTCACTCCATGTCAACTGGTTGCTTGCTCCACCTCTTGACCTGTGGTCCACTTTATTTAATTCTGTTTATAATAAACAGAAAACTCTTGGATTAAAATGTGCTAGGGCTGAGCCACACCACAACTAAAAACAGGTTTTCCAGTAAATAACACAACCCCAGGGTTCAAAGTCCCACGAAGTATCCTGAAACAGTAGTGTTAGTTTCTTTTTCTCTGACTTTTATTTATTTCCTTACCAACAGGGAATAAAGGACTCCAATTTTATCCTGATACTCATGGAGTAGCTACTGGGCACAGCTTGATTTTTTTTTTTTTTTTTTTTTTGGATTGCTTTAACTTTTCATCCATCTTCCTTCCTCTAGTTTGCCTGTAAGGACATTAAACACATAGAAGACATTGCTTCATTATAACATGGTTGTAGTCACAATAAACATGTCTACAAATGTCAAAGGGCAGAGCTAACGGGATCATGGAACGATATCGTGTCTCCAGTGACTGGGTGAAGCTAGCCCTAAAGGAAACCCTTGTTTTGCACCACTGAGCTGTATCCTTCTAGATCCTGTCACTTCCTGCTAAGGCTTAAATTTAGTTCATCCCCTTAGGGTTCATGGTTTAAGTGCTTGATCCCCAGAGCACTGGTCAGGAAATGGTGGAGTGTGGACCGAATTACATTATGATAGCACTGCCCTCAAAGGATGAATGCTGGTCTCATGGAGGGAGTTTCCACTCACAGCAGTGCATTATCATAAAAAGAGCAATTCTGGCTCCTCCCTGGTCTTTGGCTTACTGACTTATCATGGGATCTCCTCTGCATGCAACCATCTTCCTCTCCACTTCTTTGCCATGTTGTGTCTTGGCTAAGGGGGGCCTTGTCAGAGTGGAACAAAGAGAACTGCTTGATCTTGGGTTTTTAGCCTCTGAAGCTCTGTGCTAAACCCTAAGTTTTATTGAGTAGGCAGGCTACGGTACTTTGTTATGGCAAAGGAAACCGAAGTGATGTATTTCTGTACTCTGTGCTCGTCTAAGACTCAAAGTTCTTCCCATAACCTTCAAAGTCTCCAGTGGTCTGTCCCTAGTCACTTCATTGATTCTCCCCTGCCCCTGACTCTGTTTAGCCAACCACCTTCTCTGACTTTCTCCACGGCACGGCCCTCCTTCTTGCACACTGTTCTGGGTCTAAGCCCTAGCTGGAGTCAGCTCTTATTCAAGCTCACCTTCCAATCAGCACTCCCTGGACCACGCCCCCTATAAGTCCTCCTCCTCCACTGGGCAAGCCTGCATAATGCCTTTGGGCATCCACTAGCTATGTGTAGTCATTATGTTTCGAAGTGATGACTCGGATATAGAAGACCAACATGGAGGTTCCATGGAGCAGTGTTGCTCTGAGTCCCCACCCTGACTTGTTTTTGTTTCTAGGACTAACCGCTGCATCAAAGTGTGTTCTTTTTTTCTCCCATTGTGATGACTGAGGAAGAAATTCTATACAAGCAGAGGCTTAGTGTGTCTTGTTCAGTCTCTGATTTTCGGCTCCTAAAATACTACCTGATATATCTATCACGGGTCCCTAGTAAATACGGTGTGAATGGTCTTTTAATCACTACAGAAATAAATGAGCATCGTGAAGAGAAGCCTGCTGCTCTTCCCCAGCCCAGCTATATACATTCCAGGCCAGGCTTCCTGAAAGGAACTCA
>JADRCC010564708.1:0-14780 GCA_019843855.1 Hylomyscus alleni
CAAGACTCAGAAAAAAGACATTCAGTTTTAAGGTTTAGAAGAGAAAACCCTGGTATTGCTATCAGAGCAATAGTTAAGGCCGTACTTGCTGCCAGCTTTTGCAAGACCACATCCAGCTCACATTTATAATAACTCATTCTGCCTGTGTTCTAACCTGCATGTGGAAACCGGAGCACTGGACACCAACTGTGATTCATTACGAATCAAGCAAAGATTTGACGCTGCTCATTCTCAGGCGGGATGATTCATTCAGGTGTTGCTGAGCCACCTAGCAGGAGCCTTGGGATAGGCAGACAAGTAGGCCATGCCTGAGACCATTACCTCCCACCACAGAGAAGCTAATGGTATTCTGGGAAGTCACACAGAAGGCACCATGAAATAGTATGGGGATTCTGGAAACACTAAAGATGGTGAATTATAATGGACCTAAGTATATACGCTTGAAACTCATGTGGTGTCTGGGTCTACAAACACCAA
The DNA here is from genome assembly GCA_019843855.1 of Hylomyscus alleni. Classification (NCBI taxonomy): domain Eukaryota; kingdom Metazoa; phylum Chordata; class Mammalia; order Rodentia; family Muridae; genus Hylomyscus; species Hylomyscus alleni. The sequence continues at coordinate 478 of JADRCC010564708.1, forward strand.
GTGACTTTTTTCATTTTTATAGCAGCTTGGCTCACCATCACATTACCATTTTTTCAGAATCCTATTTGTTTTTGTAGCACTTCTATGAGGTTAAACATACTTTAAAATTAAACTAACATTGCTTTAAATTGGATGTAAGATTTTATGTGTATTTTGCAAAGTCCGGAAAAAGGTCTGTAGTTATTTAAATAAATAGAGTATGCATACATTTCCTCAAAAATAAGAGAATACTGAACAGGTAAAGAACTACAAACACGGGGGAGGATGGCTTCCTGAGACTCTCAAATCCGCTCAGCCTGCACCAACAGGGAACATATCCTGACTACACACCCCTTCTCCCAAACCCTCACACAGTACAACATTAGAAATCAGACCACTTCCCACAAATCTGGGGATGAGGTTTGGTATATCTAATGCAACTACTATATGAGTCCAGCAGCAGAGAAAAGGCAGCCAAGTGGTTGGGGATTGGAGGGTGAATTCAGAGAGAGAACTGCAGCATAGGAAAGTTCTCCCAACTGACCTGACTTCAAGCAGAGCGGGTATCAGAATGGAAGTAACAACTCCAATTATCTGAATCTCCATTTACTCCCTTTTCTATGAAGCCAGAACATCATTTTTAGCCTTTGATGTCCTGGTGTGGACAGTACATTATCACAAGGAACAATCCCCGTAATTGAGGCATTATTTTCTTTGTCTCCTCTCACTCAATATTCTTAGGTAACAATGGGACGATGAGCGAATCTTGGGCTGATGAGGCTGGAAACAGGACCAAGGGTCTTAAAGTAAAGGTCCATGGCTGCGGCATCATAATGGGGCCAATGGAGTGCATCTCTTTTGCCAACATCACTTCAAAGGTTTTCAGAGATGATGTTCACGTGTGCATTTTGAGGACACTTGAATCATCTTTCTTTGATTATTCTTATCATTTGTATTCTGTTTTTTTTCCTTCTAAGAATTGGCCCACAGCAATGTATAAATGTGTAAAATTAGTTTTCTCATTTAGTGTTCTCATTATGACTGCATCTGTTATGTTTTCCAGACTGTATGTTTGTCACTTATAAAAATGCACATCTGCGCTTTTGTCCCGTATCCATTATGAGAGAGAAATACTTAACATATTGCAATTCAAGTCATCCCTTCAGGGTTCATTACTTTTATAAATGTATATCTTTGGAAGTATTAGTACTCAGATATGCCTAACATCTACATCAAAAGACGTCTCTTAACCTCAATATCTGTAGAAAAGTTTTAAATCACTGTTCCTTAAACTATGGGTCACAACCCCATATGAGGTTGTAGAACTGTATGTAGGGCAATAGAAACTTTGGAAACAAAGTAGATTTCTGAACATGCAAATAGTCAAAATTTAATTAATTCAGAGTAAAACATAAGAAATTTGAAATCTTCTTGCTATGTCATGTGTGTTTCACTACTCATTTCTGTGATAAATATCCTAAGAATAATTTTGGAAAGAAAGGCTTTATTTTAGCTTACAGTTCCTGGTTAAAATCTATGACTGTAAAAATTTTAAAGCAACTAGATATAATATATATATATATATATATATATATATATATATAGTTAAGATCAGAAAGTAGTGAATTAATAAATACAAGCTTGGACTCAACTTTCTCCATTCTATACATTTCAAGATTCCCTGCCTAGGGAATGTCACCATCCTTGGTGGGCAGATGATCTCCCACAACCTCTTTATGAGCCAACTTGATCTAGAGCCACCTTGAGATATTCTAGGTGGTTCTAGATTATGTCAAGTTAACAATTAGGACCAACAATCAAAATTTTTCAAGGTAGCCTTAGTTCTAAAAACAGCTTGCACATTTTGCATTGTGCATGCCCCACAACCCAAAACTACAAAAGAGCCTGCATGAAATGTCTTGGCTCAGATTTGAGAATACTGAAAATAATGATATATTGATAATAAAAATATATTGATAATATATTTTCTATGATTTTGTTTATTTTTGTAAGCATTTAAAATATCTGTGTGGCATGAAAACTAAGGTGAAGATAAAATTTCTACATGTGATATTGTGATACTATAGGTTTGACTCAAGAGGTTGATAGAACATTTGTTGTAAGACATAATGTAACCTACTGTTAATATTAACTTTTTGGTCTGAAGTGTTTAGCTGTTGAGCTGGATTCCTTAGTAGACTAAATTAAGATGGATTAGGTTTCATCTTAAATTTTCAATCCCTGTAGTTAATTCTGCATGTACTAGTCTTAGAAGTAAACACAAGTTAAAACAACTTGACAGAGGAATTCCTCAAGTGGCTTGTTTTCCCTAGTACCAAGAACAAAACCCTAAGTTTCCCTAAGTCTTGTAACTCAGCAAGGCTTGTGAATGGAAATAATAGTGCCCAACTACATTCTGCATTAAAAGGTAAATATATTTACTGTATATAAAAGTTTTTATTTCTTATAAAAACAGAAATATCTAATTATTAAATCAAAGATTTAATATTTCCTTATCATCCTTCCCCATCCTGTTATTATAAAACGAGTGTATCTTCAAGGTCAAATTATGTTATAATGTTTGATTTAAAAATTGTATGTTTGAGAGTTGCTAACTTGAGTTTCATTAGAAAATATTAACTCAATTTTGGCTTGAAATCTGGACAGAATTTCCAATAATTTCTGAAATGGCCCTCATCATTTTTCTCTCATTTTGTTCTACATAGTAATATGAAGTGGCACTCTCAATGTTGGCAATTAAAAAAGCAAAATATTGATCAACTATAAAACATGTTGAAGATGCTCTCTGCCCTGGCATATCAGATATTTATCCAGGATTTAATTCTTTAGGTAAAGAGTAATTGCACCTAGATCTCATTAGTATGTTAATTTCTTTCACGTTTAATAAAGTGTAAATGTATACCAAAGAACTGTTTTAAAATGTCTTGTAATGTATTATAAGTAGGTGTTTGGTTTTTACATCTCTTTTGTAGATTTATGACAGGGGCCATGTAAAATTTTCTCAGGCAATAAAGGTTGAAGAATTCCTGCCTTGCGGAGTTATCAGAAACCCTTAGGAGCAGTCAAAGGCTAATGTAATATCATACTACTAAGAGTGAACACAGACATGCAAGGTGCTCCACATAAGTGGCATTTTCATGGCTCTCACTCCTTCTTCCCACTCTTAGTATCTCTGGGGGAATGTTGTGGGTGTTTTCCTCAGTATTAAAATTAATTATCACCATTACTAAGCATTATAAGTAGCCATGACATAATAAGCTCTTGGTTATAAAAGTAGGGCACAAATATATACCACATGCACGTCCTCACACACAAACATAAACAAACAAAAGATGAGGTAAAAAAATTATTAAATTCTAATCCAAAGCCAATCAGACGCAAACATTTTTTTATTTTAGGAATTTCTTCTGATACTGCAATTATTACTGAATTCTGTTTCATGTTGTATGTCTTCAATTTCCTGGATCACTCTGATGTTCCATCAATATTTTTGCTACATGTAAAATATCTGCATAACTAGTGTGCTGTGCTAGAATCCATGCTTACCCAAATTTTCTTTATTCCATGGATCCAATGGTCCTGTGATCTTACTTTGGCTAATAGCTCAAATACCTACCTGTGCTAACAATGTATCTACAATGTAAATTTTTAGCTGCTTTCTATAGCATGATGTCTTCATTGAATGTTTGTATCATGGGCAACAGTATCTCTCAGTACAGAATTTTCTGTCCATATTCTTTAAGTCATATTTTACTGTATACTCTTTTGAGACTGTAGGCAAAAAAACTAAGGATCAAACACTATGTCCCCCAAGATGGAGAAGTTTTATATCTTCTGGGTCCTCCCTCGCACAACCTCAAACCACAGAGACAGCATAACAAACCTTACAGGAGGAATCTCAAAGGTGCTAAGCAGGTGGTGGACTTCTGGGGACCAAAAGACTTGAACACAGAATAGTGAATCCTGTGCATGTACTTATGACTTTTGTGTATCTAGCCAATGCCTGACAGAAGTCTCCAAATGAGCTCTCAAATGACAGTCACAACAGAGAACCTGAGAAGAGGGGCCCAGCTGAAGGAGACCTTTGCAACTACACTTGCTCCATTCAGCTAACTACTGGCAAAAATATCCTCATCCAAGAAAGCTGATCTAAAAACCTTACCCAAAATAGCCACATACAATGGCCACCTTACCTGGGTCAGAGATCTGCTGATTCTCTATCCAACCAATGTGAGTTATCAAACCCTAACTCTTAAAGGAAGAGAATCAGGGGGCTCTGGCTACTGTGACCCTTTACTACTGAAAAGGAAGTCACCACATCCACCTGGAGGCAAGCAGAACTGAACATGGCATTGTGAGGTACAAAGAACTCACTCGCCACATTGTAAGCCATGCCTACCAGGAAACTGATCATCCCCTACATGGCTATAACTGAATGGAAGGTCACATCTGTACATCAGTTTGCAGAACCCAATAGCCACATCTGCTCAGAGTCTTCTCACAGAGAATATCCTGATCTCAGACTTCTTCTCTCTTACTGTGAACTGAGGGAGGAAGTTTATTCCTAGATACTGACTCCATGTTATTCCATCAAGAGCAACAATGGAAATCCTACCATGTTTGTTTTCATTGTTCCCTAGTTTATTTCATCTCTGTCTTGTTACCTAGCATTCCATGTGTGCCGACCCATCTCTTTCATTCCTGAGGTACCTAGAATCCTATTATGGTATAATTCATCAATGGAATTCAGAAAGAAAGTCACTGATAAGGAAGAAAGAGAAAGAAAAGAATCATATAAAATCATAATAAACCACAAATATTCAAAGTAATCTTGAACAGAAAGACCAGAGCTAAAGGTATCATATTATTTGACTCCAAAAAACTATTATACACACACACACACACACACACACACACACACATAGATGCCAAGAATCAAGTATGCAGACTAGTGAGATGACTCAGCAGGTAACTGCCACCAAGCACAGTGATCTAAGTTTGATTCCCAGGACCTACATGGTAGAAGGGGAGAACTGACTCCTTTAAGTTGTCCTCTGACCACATCTGCATCATAGCACATGTACCCAAATAAAAAACACAATAAACAAACAAACAATGTAATAAACAGTTAGAAAAAACAAAAAAAATCATACTCTGGGGAAAAAGCAATCTGTTTACTAAACAGAACTACAGAAATTGGGGATTCATATGCAAAGGAAAGAAAGAAAACTATTTCTAATCATATTCAAAGATCAATTTAGAAACCACTAAGACCTAAAGTCATACAAGGATTAGAAAATACAGAGGGAAAGGGATGATGCGCAACACTGCTCTGTACATGATTTTTTATAAGATCCAAAATACACATGAAACAAGCAAGAACAGACAAACAGGATGGCATCAAATGAAAACACTTCTACAGGAGGAATAATGACCAACTGAGAGAAGACACAGCCTACAGAATGGGAGAAAAAATGTTTCAAACCATACATTTGATGAATGACGCATGTCAAGAATGTACAAATAACTCAACAGCAAAAAGTAACCAATTAGAATGGTTTAAAATTCAATATTTCTAAAAGCAATGTACTACCAATAGCATATGAAATAAAAAAAAAACACAAAATCTGTGACACCTGAAATCATCAGAGAAATACAAATAAAAACCATGGGGAGGTAAGTCCTGACTCCAGTTAGCAGGTCTATGAGATTATGTCAAAATGACGAATGATAAGCTTAAGTAAGAATACAGAACAAGAGGGCCAACACACTATTGGTGAAGTGTAAGGTATGGAAGCAGTTTTGGAAAGTAACATGAGTGACCCTTGAAAACTTAACAGAAGAGCTGCTCTGTGACCAATCAGTCCTTCTGCTGTCCATCAAAAGAACATCTGTGCTTTCATGTACACTTTGGCACTACTCACAATAGACATGACACAGAATTAACCTAGGTGTCTATCAAATGACAAATAGACAAAAAGATGCAATATTTTTATACCAAATGCTATTATTCAGGCAAAGAAAAATGAAACATTGTCATCAGTTAGTAACATGAATAAATTGTTGAATATTATGTTAGATGAAATAAGAATAGATACAGAAAGATACTACAAATTATCAGGTCACAAAGCTACAAAACAAAAAAAAATAGATAATGACAATCTACAGTTCTCACTGACACTTTGCTCAGCACAATATCTCCAGGTGTTTGTGATAATATTTAAGAATTGGCTGAAGTGGATCTATAGGTTGATTTTTACAAGCTACATACTGATGGCAAGAGAGATGAGCCATTAACTCACTTTGATAGGTGGAAGGCCCTCAGAGGAGCTCAGTCACACCTGAGTCAGATCTAGGAAGTTGGGCAGAAATGTACAATGTTGGGTTAAGGTGCTAGACAGTGGGGAACAACTCTGGCTGAGGGTTCCCAGGGGCAGTAATCCACTGAACATAAAAGCCCAGTGATGCTGATCCGCAAGGTAAGGGTTGGGAAAGGATAAGGTGAGATCTCAGGCTGGCAGTGGCAAATGCACTGCTATTTGGATGCATGGGCTTTATCCTAAACACATGAGAGGCACTGAAATTTCTAAGTTTGGACAAGAAGGACAATTTCAACATTTTAGAAACACTTTTTGCAACAAAATGTCAGCACCTTGATTGCATTTTGATTGTTGAATCAATACCAATGGAATTCCAAAAAAAAAAAAGAAAGAAAAAGAAATGATTTCAGAAAAGAGGAGGCAGGAGGCAAAAGCACTTAGTAGACACACAGTACGTGGTAGAAGAGCTGTGCAGGGTGGCCTAAGAAGGGCACACAGGCTTGGATACTTTCTTTGCTTTTCTTTTTTCATTACATGACCTAAGTGTAGAATAAATACCTAGGCATTGCTGGAAGAAACTACAGAAAGTGAGGGAGTTGCAGTCTATGAATATTTAATAGAGTTAAATTTTCTTGCAAATAGAACTGTGACTTGATGTGCACATATGAGAAACAGCAAAGAGTCCTGATGTGGCTGTTGCTGAACCTTTGGCTGGAAAAGAACTCCAAAGGACAGAGTGTAGGACCAGACAAGGGGTAGCCTGGAGGTCATCCCCTGCTATTGTAGTGTATGTTTGTAACCTCAGTGCTTGGGATATAGAGAAAGAAGGATTAGAAGTTTGAGGTTATTCTCCTCACATAGTGGGTTGGAAGGATGACCTGGACAGTATAAGATCTTGTTTCAAAATTTAAAAAAAATTATTAAGGCCAAAAAAGTAAAATAGTAAGGGCTCCACATGAAGCCATCTACAATTTCAGTACTTGTGAGACTGAGGCAGGAGGATTATAAGCTCCAACTACCTTTTATAGTAAAGCACTATCTCAAAAGAAAGAGTATGAATTAAGGAGAATACCATATCTAGGAAGATGCTTTCTGTGGTTAACCTCAGACGTGCCAAGAGAGCCCCCATGGTAGGCTGCCCATGTTTATATATAGATAAACACCCTTGGTACCTAGGGCCTGGTGAGTAGAAATAAAAAGACAGATGCTATGTACCTATGGGGTTACAGGGTCAAAATGGGAAAAGATTTGCCAGAAAGGACAGATTTCAAGCTTAGTGTCAACTGACATATAGGTTCCCTTAGGATTCTGACAATTGCTTCTGATGACAAATGTGATTAAACTGCGGACATGAATATAAAAGGAATAAAGGATAGGGACTTTGTTAAGTCCCAAATCCCAATACCAGACTCCAAGCATCACCTGAAAAGCTGTACTTCTTGACACCCCAAAATGTCCTGGTACCTGTTACATTAGGACAGAGGAATCCTTACTGAATTAACACACAGGAAGAAATAATCCATCTTGGAAATTGACTTTGGAACCCACAGCTGCTTTGCCTGGGCTAGCACCCACCTTTTCCAGCACTAACTCTATAGAAATTCACTAGAAAATTCAAACTATTACAGTGAAATTCATGGTTCAAATTGGACTCAAGACAGGCTGTGAACTCACTAGGATGAGAGAAGAGACCACCATAGGTCCTGACATGCCAGCCTCCTTACAAGTGGACAGGTTGGGACTCAAACAGTTCCTTCATCTCTAAGCCAATATTGTCCATACCTGCCTGCCAACACAAGTGTCAGAGGACTAATCTTGACTACACGATGTTGTCTGTATAGTTCATAGATATGTGTTTGGCTCCTGTTGTCTGGAGGCTCCTATGCCCTGTGTTATGTAGCTGCTGGGGCCGAATCTGAAGACAAGACTCATCTTCTGCCATCACCCTCTTCCCTTGGCTAAGCTTTGCTTTCATTATAATATTAAACTCATAGATCCAGCTCTGTCCAATTCCCACATGAATGGGCAAGAGGAAAGGGATGTGATAGAATATTTTTGCTCAGAGCTTTGCTAGTGGGAGTTCTTAATCAATATTTTAATAACAACGCACAATGCACCCTCCCGTGGTGTTGTCTTCTGTGTTCTCAATTTATTGCACAAAACTTCCTTTCCAGTGGCGAGTGCATAAACAAGTCAAAAATTGAAACTCTGACACAAAGCAAACAAATAAAATATCTTTAAAGAAATTTCCAATAACGGAGAATAAATGTGTTTTGTCAAGTCTAACACAGCTTCTCCACAAACAAATGAAGAGCCTACTGCTTTAAGTAGATGCTTCTGAGATGAGCATCATCAGGATGTCTGGTTATCTGACAGGTTGTACAGACAGGATCAATGGATGACTATGGTCCAGCAGCAAGGCTCTGGTACCCTCTACTCCAATCACCACCAAGTACTTGCCAATTAGGTGCAAACTCTGCATATAACAATACCCCTCACTGCAGTCACTCCTCCAAAGCCATGCTGAATCTGTTCCCCAAACCCCAATACTGCTCCCTGCACAACCGCATCAGAGGCTCTGGTCTACATTTCCTTTTCTTCTCTCCTAAACAACCCCAGTGACTCCCATGTGGGTTCTAGTGGGCAGCATGTCCCCTCCTGAGAATTTGTGAGTACATCAACCCACCATTCAGTCAATTGTCTACTTATCTCTCGTCCCTCACCATATCTGAATAATGACAGAACCAAAGTTTTGAGGAACCGTGTAATATTTTTGTTCAAAATTAAGCATTTGTAATGACTAGTAAGGTATGATAGCATAGGTATCCAATACCTCTAACTGGTAACAGAAGATAGGATTGTGAATTTGAGGCCATGTTGTGATATATGGAAAGACCTTACCTCAAATAAAGAGAGTTAGGGAAGAATGACCACCACTCCTCTTTGTATATTAGTACATTGTCACTCGATTGCTTGGGTGGGTACTGTGGTCCCCACGTCTTTCCTATTTCCTGGAAACAGACTTGTCCAATTCTCCTCCACACCACACTGACTTGAAATACTTTATTTTCACCACGAATCTCACTGCTGCTTCCTATAGCACCTTAGCTGTGATATGGACTCTACATACAGTCTGCAGTTTTCTGGCCCTAGTAGGTGACAGCCTGTAGTCCCCTTTGTGATTTTAACAGGCCATATCCATTGCTTTCTGCCTTTTTCTAGCACCTTTTGTTATCAGAATCTCATGCATACAACGTATAGATTAACATGACACAGAGACCAGACTCTCAGGCAGTTAACAGGCAGTGTAGGACAGATTGCTTACAATCCGGGGTGCACTGCTATCTCCACTTCACAAGAACACACTTTGGACAGAGCTACCAGTTCTCCAAAACCATAACTCAATACACCAAGAGTAGTAGGGACAAAACCAAACAAAAGCTGCATGCAATCTCTTACTTTTTCTTGATTGGGTGCTTGGTTTCTGTTGATCTTTGACTTCTATACCTCCCATGAAGGTGCTTTAGTTCATTTCTTGGTTTCCCTGTAATATATCCCTGGGAGAGCCATGACCTGAAGTTTTTCTACTCTGATGTCTTGCTGATGACTGAGGCTACTTTCTTTGCTGTAAAACAGTTTGCCACTGCAGGTGCTGCAGTGGTAAAGAAGTTTCCAGAGCCTAAACTATCTGTTACTATTTGATGCCAATGAACCTCAGGCAGTGGTGGGCACTCTGCTCCTCCAACCACTCTCAAAGGAGGAGAGGCTCCATGTGATGTTAGTCGGTGTGATGTGTGCATGAGGTTCTGATAACAAAAGATACTCAAATGTCTGACTAGAAGAAGCCAGAAAGCAATTGGGTGTGGCCTGTTAGAGTCTAGGCTGGCAGACATCAGGGGCAGGAAACTGCAAACTGTAGAGAGCATAACAAAGCTAAGACTCTAGAAGAACTAACAGTAAGGCTCTTGATAAAAATGAAATTTCCATTTTAATATAGAAGCATAGAACATAGAGGAGAGAATATCTAACATAAACAGGAAAGGAGTGGATAAGAAGTGGGAGGAACAACAGTTAGTGTCCCTTCCAGGCATGGACAACACATAGCACTCTGATGCCCTGACCTGTTCACTGGCTGAAGAAGAAAACTGTGGTTGCTCATCTGGCTACATTTACATGTTACTTGTAAAGTAACATTTAGGACGAAGGTTGCAGGGCTGCTCTGATCTCTCCTCTCCAATGTTCTGAACCTTACTGCATATTTTCCTCTGCTCATTCCACATCAGTCCTGTACAGAGCACCTGGGCCTTCTCTGCAGTACCTTTTTCTCCTAACATTTCTCAGAGGGCCATCAGTTCTGACTTCAGTCATTCACCTCAGAAGCTCAAGTTTCTATTTTAGCTCTTAAATACTTTCCTGTCTCTGTCCCCAGTGCCTCAAACTTTCTCCCATCTGTTTGAACTTTAGCATGCTCTTTTCTCTAGCTTCACTCTGATCTTGACTAAATGCCTTTACATTGTGAGAAGTGCATTTCTCTCTCATTCTTTCTCTCCTATTCCTTTTACCACACTACTCTTATCCTCAACATTGGGAAAGACCATGAATTGGTTGACTAAAACATCTTTTCTCCTGTCAGTCAAGGTCAAATGGAATTTGGCTACAAAGAAAAGAGTCCTTGCAGAAAGAATTCTCCACACTTAACTTGATGATAAGGTCAAACTGAACTCCTTAAAATCTGAAGCATGCCAGAATTTGGCCTGTTGTCCTGACTTCAAGAATGCCCAGTTGACCTCAAACTATTGTTCATCACTCAAGGAATGCTGTGATTCTCCTTGATAGACAGACTGTCCAAAGAAAGGTCCTTTCAGTGGGACATGAGAGAAAAGTGAAGATGGCTTCTAGTGAGAACAAGAGGCTACCAAGCCCCTAGAGCCAAACCAGCTCAGAGCCTGCCTCACAGATAATTACAAGGAATCAATAAAATGGGCAAAGAGTGCCTATCTTCCATTTTGTATCAGTTTTGAAATTATATTTTAATTAGTACTTCTCCCTTCCATTTCTCCTCTCTAAATTCTCCCATATACCCCTGACTTTCTCCTTCAAACTCATGTTCTCTCTTATTATTAGTATATGCATATATGCATATGTATACACTTATATATTCCTAAATACAATCAGCTCACTTCATATAAGACTGCTTGTCTGTATGTTTCCAGTGCTGACCATTTGGCAATAGACAAGTAGTTAGTATACTCTTGCCTGGGGAAGGCTACATCTCCAGGTCACAGCTATTCTCAGTTGCCTATAGTAAGTGAAGGATTGAGGCCTCTCAGGCTTTTCCCAGTATTTGGGGATATTTCAGCATATTCGTTGGTATCTTCCTTGCTCAGATAACATTTGGGCAGTTATGTTAGTAAGACTTTACCAACTTTCTGATCAAGGAAAATTCTCTCGGCAGCAGATGGAGACCACTACAGAAATGTAGAGTTGTAAAGCCTAGTCTCAATGAGTATATCTATAAAACATTATCTTACAAATTTTGACATGAAAATTAAAAAGAAACCATGAATGTTAGGTCCTAATGGAGTTCCTGATATAGTTTAGACCCTTAATTAAAGTCATTCTTCTGTCCCTACTCTGAATGATCGTATAACTCTTTTGTACTTCTCTTAGCCATACACATTTTAATATTTGATATTATCCACTATTATTTAGATATAATCAAAGTGACAAAACTAATTCACCTTATTTTAAAAGGTTTCACCAGACTGGAGATATAGGCAGAGGTAGAGTACTTGCCATTTCTGTGCACAAGGAAACCACAAAAATCCAGAAAAGTAAAAAGGTAGAGATGCTAGAAAGATGGCTCAGTGGTTTAGAGTATTTATTTCTCTTACAATGGACCTGGGTTTGAGTTTCAGTACTGCCATGGTGGATCACAACCATTTGCGTCTCCAGTACAATCCAGGGGACCCAATGCCTTCTTTTGTCTTCCTGGGGGACAAGGCATGCACTTGGCACATAGATATACATGTAAATGAAGCACCCATACATATAAAAGAAAAGAAGCCCAGTAGGAAATAAGGAGGCAGATATTAAAAGCAAGCAAAGGGAAACACTTCAGAGTAACTGCTCAGTTCTGTTCTCCAAGAGGACTGATGCTTCAGCAAGCACAAGGTAAACAAAGTGTCATAGCTGGGACCTGTGGCTGCTAAGGCTTCTGGACTTTTGTTGTTGTTGTTGTTTTCATAATGGTACATAATTAACTTGATAAATTATGGCTTATCTACCTAACTAAAGATGGTAGAGTCCTCTAAACCAAGAAAACAACTCTGGATTCTAGAAATGGACCTCAGCCATTCTTCAAAATGAGAAGCATAGGTAATCACTCAGTGGTTGACATAGGTGATTGATGAGCCGAGAGGCCAACATAAATCAAATTACAATCTTCACTTCCCCGATGAGCACACATTAGGGAAATCTTTATTCTCTACTACAGTGTTCCATACAGTTGTGTCCTTAAATTTTTAATTTACTTTTGCTTCTATATGGTATTAAACTGTAGAACAATTTTTGAAATAAATTCTCAGAACACCTTTTGTTTCACAGACAAGGTCACAGATTCAAGAAGGTTGAACATTTCCTGGGAGAGGCAAAGGGAGTCCAGAAGTTGGTATATTTTGATTCATGCCGTGTTAATAGGAAACTGTTCACCATTCCTCATATTATTCATTATTAATTAACAGTAAAATTTTTAATGTAAAAATTTAAAGTAAAACTTCTTCTTTAAAAAATACTGTTATATTATTTGTGACTATCGTGAAGGGTGTTATTTCCCTAATTTCTTTCTCAGCCTGTTCATCCTTTGTGTAGAAGAAGGCCACTGATGTGCGGACCCAGCTGTACCACTCCTGGGCGTATACCCAGAAGATGCTCCAACATGTAATAAGAACACATGATCCACTATGTTCATAGCAGCCTTATTTACAATATCCAGGAGCTGGAAACAACCAAGACGTCCCTCAACAGAGGAATGGATACAGAAAATGTGGTACATCTACACAATGAAGTACTACTCAGCTATTAAAAACAATGAATTTATGAAATTCTTAGGGAAATGGATGATAATGGATCTAGAGAATATCATCCTGAGTGAGGTAACCTAATCACAAAAGAACATACATGGTATACACTCTCTGATAAGTGGATATTAGCCCAGAAGCTCAGAATACCCAAGATACAATCCACAAACCACAAGAAACTCAAGAAGAAGGAAGACCAAAGTGTGGATATTTTGATCCTTCTTAGAAAGGGGAACAAAATACCAATGGAAGGAGTTGCAGAGACAAAGTATGGAAAAGAGACTGAAGGAAGGACAATCCAGAGACTGCCCCACCTGAGAATCCTTCCCATATACATTCACCAAACCCAGACTCTATTGTGGATGCCAGCAAGTGCTGGCTGACAGGAGCTTGATATAGCTGTCTCCTGAGAGGCTCTGCTAGTGCCTGACTAATACAGAAGTAGAAGCTCACAGCCATCCATTGGACTGAGCATAGAGTCCCCAATGAAAGAGCTAGATAAAGGACCCAAGGAGCTGAAGGGGTTTACAGCCCTATAGGAGAAACAATAATATGAACTAATCAGTACCCTCAGAGCTCCCAGGGATGAAACCACCAATCAAAGAGTACACATAGTGGGACTCATGGCTTCAGCTGCATATGTAGCAGAGGATGGCCTTGTGGGACATCAATGAGAAGAAAGGCCCTTGGTCCTGTGAAGGCTCGATGTCCCAATGTAGAGGAATGCCAGGGCCAGGAAGTAGGAGAGGGTGGGTTAGTGAGCAGGGGGAGGGGAGAGGGAATATGAGTTTTTTTCAAAAGGAAAACCAGGAAAGGGAATATCATTTAAAATGTAAATTAAAAAATACCTAATAAAAAATAATGTTATATTGAAAGCAGCCCATTTACACTTATAAATGAATAG
>JADRCC010564709.1:0-11020 GCA_019843855.1 Hylomyscus alleni
TGAAATGTACCAAAAGATAGACTACTCTAAGGCAAATCCTTTCAAATTTCTTGTTCAAGTTCAATGGAAATATAAGACAAGAGAGTAAGGCAAATACACACCCAACAATGCTGACCTCAAAGAGGTGGCTTGCATGTGCTGTCACAAGAAGTGAATGGGTTATAGAGAGGAGCCAGAAACCTCATGATATTGTCCATTCTGCCACGTGGAAGGAAATGGCAATGGGGTTAAACTTAACCCTGGACAAAGGTAAAGGCCTGCCTTGGGTGTCCGTATAAAGTGTCAACTTGATTTTGTACTACATGTATTAGTCTAATTAATCAGGTACCATGGCAGAAATATGTTTGTGACTTCTTGTGACACAATATCCAATCTCATAGGTCCCTTGAACCATGGAATGGATTTGCTCAATCTAATTGAAATTTTCCCAGTAGGCTTAAAGGGGTAGTTCTATGATTCCAGCCATAGGTTGGTTATTTTAACCTATGACATGAATAAACTATTAACACAAGGAGTAATAATTTACGCATCATTATATTACTAACATGATTAATAGATACATAACTCACCTCGAAGGTCCCTTGGAGTTAGCACTGTGTTGAGTACAGGATTTGTAGAATGTGTGTGAGCTATAAGTTAAAAATGGAATGAAACCCAATCCTAAGACTCATTTCTAAGATGTGCTTGAATATTGTTATATAGACTTTCGTGTATATTCTAGCCAACATTCATTTAGTTACACAGTGAAGACACTAACTAAAATGTGGAAATCAATTATTGCAGGACTCATCACTTGACGTTTGGTGTGAGTGAGGCACATACTTGGCTTATCAAATGCATGGATTCTGGCACTGGTTAAGATGGAGCTGCCATGGGCTTGCAACCCGTAGACTTCCTCTGTTTCTTGTTCACTAGGAAGAGCATGGACCTCTGCTTTACTGTTGTGCATTTCAAGACTGGTGATATTTTCATTGTCAGCTACATCCAGAGAGTCTGTTCGTGATTTCCTGATTCAGTGCCATGGTCCATATATATCCTCTACTAATATGTGAAAGTTACCTAAGGCATTCAGATATATCTATAACTCCTTGGTTCACATCAATTCTGCATGGACTGAACTCAAGAGCAACTAGAGCTACTTTATTGTCAACATAAACTTAAGATGTTGCTATTCAGAGGTTTGGATAGCTTAAGAGAATCTCATCACCACCACTAAAAATGCTATCTAATAATTGTGATCAACAGATATTCAAACGGGAGCTGTCTCTCCATAGTTTCCAGGAGAATTCCAATAAAAATGTTAACTTATTTAAAACATTTAAAGTTCATTGTAGAATTATTTTCAAACTGAAAATTCTGTTTTATATATGAGGATACTATATTAGATCTGCGGAACCTTTAAATACTTCCAGGTTTTATCTGTGATTACTTATTTTTTTTGTCAGAAGGATTGCTGGTGATAGAGGTTTCTTGAGAAAATGTTTTTTTGGTACATCAAGGAAGGATCATTTTGATAATCTGATCTAATGCATAGCATACTTAGGTGTCATTTCTTGGGAAATTATTTTTTCAAGATTGTTCTCCGATTCTAACAAAAGAGGTATTTATAAATAATGCTACAAAGGTAAGCACACAGGTTGAAATCAAGGACACCAAAATTCCATTGTTACTGCTGATAATGTTGCTTTACAGTAAAGTGGACATGGTCTTGTGAGACATCGTTCTCTGCCATTAACTAATATGATGTGTGTGTAAGCCTCCATGCCTCACCTCTGGGACTAGCTCTATAATGAGATCTCTGATCTATAGCCCTGTTGGTACTTGAGGTTATTAGTTACTTGTGAAGGAGTGCCTGTGCATTGTGTGGGTTTTAGTAGCATCTCTCTCCTCCATTCAGTAGGCGATAATACTCTTCCAATTGTGACAACTGTAAATTAAATGTCTCTAGAAGTTAACAAAGTGTCTCTTAGTAGAAACAATGGCTCCAACTTGCAAAGACTATTTTTCAGCCAAAGATCTATCTCTGTCAATTAGTGGGGCACTCTCTTGATCAGGATTGGCTCAGGAATGTGCATAGAACAGCTATGGTCATGCAATAAAGTCTCCTGCTGTCATCCTCAATAGAACTTGAACCCTCAGAATTTCGTTAATTTTAAACTTAGACTTTTACTACTTCCCGTGACCATTTTGGTGTTCCATATAGCACCTGTTTCCTTTCAGAGGAGTTTGATGTCACATGGTCTAAGAAGAAAAACCAAGTTTAGGGAAAAGGGTACCACCCAGGAAAGAGGGAACCACAGCCTAGAAGCAGGCACAGGAGGCTGAAATCAAACCAAAGAAGACAGCACAGTAGCGCATTGAAGAAAAGCTTGATTTGATGTCTAGCTTCAGGTTCCCTGAGCTCATGTGAAGTCTATTCCCAAGTGTGCTAGAGGGCATGGTAAAGTCCAAAACCGAGTCTTGCATTGGACAAGCAGAGATGCATCCCCATCTCAAACAGTGGTGGCTAATAAGGCACCAGAACACAATATGTGGAAGAGCTAGAATTTAATATGTGGTTTTGTTTAGGAAGAGAACAGTGGAAGTGTTTTTCTGTAAGACTTGATGGTGAGTGTGTATAGATTACAGGGGCTGGAGACAGGGTGGATTTATTTTTGTTGCAAGCAAAGCCGGCCTTTCTTAGCTGAGAGATCCAGGAGCTATCAGGCAACAGATAGCATGGTAGCATTTTGACCATCTGCCTTCTATGTAGTCTCTCTGTGTTTGTAGTTGGATTCTTGGGGTTGAGTGTTCTTTAGTTAGGAAACAACATTCTTTCGACTTGAGCAGGAATTGGAAATACTCGCTGGGTTATCTGATATTTTAATTACCTTTCCCTTACTGATTATCACTCACACACAGAGACTGCAAAATTACACATGGAAGGGAAATAACATAGCTCTTTGATTAATCTCGGAGCTTTCTTTATTTGAGTATTATCAGTATATTCTGACACTCTATGTACATTTAAAATTTACTTTTCAATCATCAAATGCATGGATTTTTATTTTATATTAACTTTTGCTACTAGTACAGAGAAAAAGAGAGATGAGAGAGAGAGAGAGCAATGCATGAAAGTTTGCTTTCAATGTCTTAAAAAGCTTAACTTGGTTATTCAGGAATGATCTCAATTTTGTTTTGCACATATTTTTCTCAGAATTTTATCCAGCATATTAAAGCAAGATTAACCCTTCTGTGGCTAAATGTTCATTTTCATCCTGTTGTCCTCAGCCTGGGCATACTTTAAAGAAGAGAGGACTAATCTATTCAACACTCAACATTTAGAGTAAATTCTGCTTCTGTTCTGCTTGGTTCTGCCTTTGAAACATGTGAGCAAAGCGTGTAATGAGGACCAGTAGGAACACTTGCCTGTGTATTAAGATGGCCTTCTAGGAAGCCTTCTTGATAGTATACCCCAAACATTGGAATCTCTCTCAAAATCTCAGAGAGATGCACCAAGTCACATTGATTTCTTTCTTTCTTTCTTTCTTTCTTTCTTTCTTTCTTTCTTTCTTTCTTTCTTTCTTTCTTTCTTTCTCTCTCTCTCTCTCTCTCTCTCTCTCTCTCTCTCTCTCTCTCTCTCTCTCTCTTTCTTTCTTTCTTTCTTTCCACTATCTGTTCAGCAGAATATGCTGTGCTGATAAAATCCAGTGGCTGGGTAAGATATTAGACCAGTTACTTACCAGCACAGGGAATCTTGGAGACTGGAGAGATTTAAAATTCATCCTTCGGCTTAGCAGTACCTTGAAGAGTCGCCAGTGGCGATCGCTGGTATGACTGCCCCATTCTCAGCAGCAAATGTAAAAATTGGGTTGAACTCCTGACATGCTAACTACGAGGTTGTAGGAAAGGAGAAATGCATTCCAAAGCCTCAGGCAAAAGGTCAATAATGGTGGTAACCACTTCAGTCATATGTGAAGCACAAAGTAGACTCACCTCCCTTTCAGCTCTTAGGATGTTAAATAGATTCCCTCCAGCTCCTAGATGGAAGAAAAGCAGCATTCTGTACTCGAACACAGATTCTTTATTCAATGATGTAAATGTCCCAACATATGGATCACTATTTAAAATATTATTAAAAGGATACTAGTTATTTGATATTAAAGTTAGATGTCTTAAAATTTTGTTATTTTTTCAAGCTTAATTGTAGATAATAAAACATGTTAATAGAGATTATTAAGTTTATATTCTTATACTAAAGATAGGAAGCCATTTGATCGTCAACCATGATTGTGAATATATCTTGGGAATGAAGCAAGGAAGGGGTGGTAGGAGTTCTGGTTAGTTATTGTCAACTTGGTATAAGCTAGAGAAACACTAGAAGACTGTGGGCATGTCTATGTGTAGGAGATATTTTCTTGATCAGTGATTGATTCTAGAGGGCCCAACCCACTGTGGGCAATACCACCCATGGGTAGGTGGTCCTGGGTAGTGTAAAAAAGCAGGTTGAACAAGGCATGAGGTTCAAACCAGTAAGCAGTGTTCCTCCTTGGTTTCTGCTTCTTTCCTGTCTCCAATTTCCCCACTTGAGTTCCTGCTTTAGCTTCCTGAGATAATGGACTACACCTTGTAGAACAAATTAGCCCTTTCCACCATAAGCTGGTCAGTTTCTTTAGGACATCAGGTGTATTTGCTAGATTGCTTTAGTTGGTAAGAGTGAGTTAAATCCTATTCAAGATGACTGTATGAGCAGAACAGAAAAACTGAGTTTGTATGTAGAAGTGTTGCAGTCATTGCTAAATTAACTTCTTTCTGCTTCTTATACTTGTCTTCTGCATGATAGCAGGCCTATTTGGTGTTGCTAAGTTAAACAACGTGGAAAACTACTGGCTGATTCTGTAATCCAATATGCCCACAGTAGTGGTCTGTGGGTATAAAGTGGTCTTATCAATTACTGGTAAGCAAAGGCTCAGCCTACTTAGCCTACTCAGCTTCAGACAGAAGGTCATAGGAAGATGTGACCTTTGTTCATATTAAAGGGTCTACAGTCTAAGATCCCTTCCTAATGTTTTTTTGTAGGATGGGATTTATGTATAGTTCATAGCACTTCTTGAGTTGTTTTACAAAAGTATACTTTTTGATGCGACAACTGAAATATAGAAAATTGAAAGTATATTGGATCTTAATACACTAACCATATTACTGATCTGTCCAATGGTGGATATGCTAATTGGCCACTCCTACGAAAATGTAACATATGGAAAACATCATCATGGGAATAAGCTGGAAATGGCACATAAGAGAGGAACTTCATGAAAATGGTAGGGCAGTTTTCCATGCAGTGAGTGGTTAAAATATCTGTAAATAGTCCAGTGAAGTTGTCCATTTACTGTGGTGAGGGTGGAAGTTTACTTATGGAAGTTGTAGTTAATAAATTATTATGAAGTAGTAGAATGAGAAGATTTGGAGTTAGATCCAAGGTTGTGACAATGGATGTGGACTGGTGTAGCCTGTCACCCACTGAGAACTGGCGGACGTTTTAGGTACAGTAACAAGAGTTTTGTGTTCTTAGACTGTGCCGTTCAGCTGGGCACTATTTCCTGGGCTCAGCTGTGGTTTCTCATAGATGAAATGACACCCAGCAAACTTGACATTTCTTTGCATTCCAAATGTTCCACAGTATTATGAATTGTCAAAATAAGCATTTATAATAGAACTGAAGAAGGGAAAATGCCTGATTATAGAGAGTTTCTATCTGTTCTCACTTAGGGTGAATCTCTATTTGATAACATCATGCCTTGCTGTATTTTTGGATTTAATAATTGCAGAATTGAAGCTTGTATCTTAAAACAGGAATTTCATACTTACGTTCCAACATTCCTCTCCTCCTGTGCAAAACCACAGCACTGAGGTCATTTAATCTCTTGCTTTTATATTTTCCTCCATAGCCCAATACTGTCTCTTCTCTCTCGTCTTTTGACCACAGTATAAAGGGAGATATTTGTTTTGGCTCCTTCGCTTCATTTATTTGTTTTTACTGGTGATGGGTCATGTTGGTAAGAAGTGGAATGCAGAAAACAGAAGCAAAAGATCTCTAGGCTTTGATATGATAAAGGGTTTGATCTCACCCATTTTCTCTAGGTTTTAAAACACCTTTTTTTTTTCTTTTTTGCAACTGTCATACAATTCTCTAATTAGTTTAAAAATTAAAAATGTTTAAATTGCCATTTGATTTTAATTTTTTTTCTTTTCCCTTCCTTCCTTTCTTTCTCTCTCTTTCCTTCTTTTTTTCTTTCCTTTTTGCTTTTTGTTTTTGTTTGTTCACTTGCTTGCTTTTTTGGTTTTTATTTTTTGCTTTTGGTTTTTGTATATTTTGAGACAGGCTCTCTCTATATAGCCCTGGTTATTCTGGAACTCACTATGTAGACCAGGCTGTCCTGGAATTCACAGAGATTTGCCTGCCTCTGCTTTCTGAGTGCTGGCATTAAAGGTATGCAACACTACATACAGACTAAGACTTTTAATAAATAAACTTTTCTCACATGCAGCTAGAGTGGGTAACAGTTACCACATTCTGGAGGCTCTCAATTCCAGGAAGATATTAAAATCCATACTTGGGGAAAGTTTCTAAATTGCTTTAAAAAAACAAACAAACAAACAGCGCTGACAACTCTTTTCCCTTATCTCCACCACACCACTGAAAACTAGTACAAGAAATGGAATGAGTTGACTATGGTAATGATTTCATCTGTACTCTTATGTGAGAACAGCACTGGGTAGCATGGCCATTCATTGATATTTACTGAGGACCAACTACGTGTCAGGTCCAGAAGAACCAGTGGTTATTACAACAGCGTAACGTCAGAAGCTGCAATGGTCTGAAGGATGTGTAGAGATGCACTGTGAGAGGACTGGAGGGGCGTTAACCCCTGGGATGAAGGAGAAGGAGACTTCTGTGGAAGTTTTCAGAGGGACTGTGTGGCTGGAGATGATGGGTAGGGGCTGTCCTCACTTGGCCTTCCTGTCTGGATGTAAGTCTGTGGACACTCAGTGGCTGGGTGGGGGATAGCTAAGTACAATGCTTCTGCTACCTTTCCACTCATGCAACTCTCCCAGTGGCTGCTCTCATCATCGACTTCACCCCTCGGGCTTTCCTTCTTCTGCTTGGTCCATGAAAACCGACTGTAGTCTAGGTTTCCTCTGTGGTCATTTCATATACAACAGCATCCTCAATGACTTTTCAGGAAACCTT
Organism: Hylomyscus alleni; assembly: GCA_019843855.1. NCBI lineage: Eukaryota > Metazoa > Chordata > Mammalia > Rodentia > Muridae > Hylomyscus > Hylomyscus alleni. The sequence continues at coordinate 7,232 of JADRCC010564709.1, forward strand.
GGCTACTCTGAGAAAGAAAAGCTGTGAAGGAGTTTGAGGAAGGTTCTAAAGGCTTGGGTTCTGGTTTTCATATTCATACTAAGCCACTCTAGTAACCCAGTATGGCCTATCTGTCTGGGGCTTTAGTGTCCTCGTCTATAAGGTGTGAGATTAGGCTGAGGGGTCTCTACTCTTTCTTCAGGCTGAAGGAACATATTACAAAAGGTTTTCAGGTCAAAGATCTTAACTTTGAAATATCAGCCTGCTTGTTATTTATTTAAATTATACTTCTTAAACAGCCATTGCCAGGACATTATGTCATTTGAGAAATACACTATGTATATCCTGCCTCAGCCTTCGAAGTGCTGGGATTATTGAAACGTATCATCACAATTTGACTAACATACACATTCTATTTGCACATAGATTTAGGCAAAATTGGGGTTCTCTCTTTCTATATAGTAAGATAAATATAGATAAGTCCATATAGACTTAACTACAGTCAATTTTCATAGCTCTAGAAGCCTTGTATACTAGAGTAAAAAAGTAAAATGCCAACAGCCATTGTGTATCGTGGAACTCCAGTGATATTGCATGTGACTGTGGTGACCTTGAGGTAAGAAAGATTTGCTCTTCCGAACTTGTGCTGATAAGTTTATTAAGGAATATTTTATACAACTAAATTAAGATAAAGTAAGTGAAATAAAGCAAACACAGATATTCACCAGATATTCTTACTAGGCAGGCAATCTGTAGTCCCAATATTGGAAGACCAATTGGAGTGTTTCATTGACTAGATGTGCAGATCTGCAGAATCAGCAGTTTGGTTTCCAGTATAGACTCAACAGAAGTGAGTAATTGCAAAAAGATCAATTGGAAAGTAACCAAAGATCTTTCAACAGTTGAACAGTAAAGAAAACATTATCTGTTCATACAGTTAATTACAGTGTAATTAATAGGACATCAAGAATGAAGATCCCCCCAACTCAGCATACAACAACATAAAAGAAATTCATAAACGTTATTTTGAGTAAAATTTAAAAGAAAAACATGACATTTACATATAATATGAAACCTGTTTATATTATTAAAACCCAGAATAGTGTTTATCCCTAGAAAGTACGAGAGGAGATCTTGGGGTAGTGTCTAATTTCTTCAGCTGTACCTTAGTTGGATTTGTATGTTTCATTTGTAGACATATGTCTGCCATCGCATGTCAACTATGATTAAGCTATCATCTCTGTGTCCATTATATTTCAACAATCATTTTAGAAGCTTTTTTTCCCCATGTGCTAATTCACTCAACTTACACAATAACTCCAGGCAATAAGAAGGGCGGGATAACTTTCTCCCAGTTACCAAGAAGTGAACCTGACTCAAAAGTTTTCTCCAAAGCCTCTGGGCTAATTAGTTATAGAGCAAGATCTGATAAGAGAAGGCAGTCCTTTACAGGCAGATCGATCTGATGCCTAAAAGGCATTCAGTAAATATTATCTGATGTTAAGCTGTACAATTTCTAGTCACAAAAAGGTAGTCATCTTGCTGTGAAATTTTCTGGGGCAGTCCTGTGTGTGTATGTGTGCCTCTGTGCCTCTCTCTGTGTGTGTGCCTCTGTGTGTGTGTGCCTGTGTGTGTGTTTGCATGTGTGTGAGTTTGCATATGTGTGTGTGCATGTGCATGTGCGTGTGCGTGTGTGTGTGTATGTGCGTGTGTGTGATATCCTTGGCTAGAACACGTGTATTCTCTCTTCAGAAGGAAACAGAGATGTGCCCTGATTCAAATGCTCTTGCCGTTGCCAAAATACCTGTGGAATATTGTGTAACCATGTTCCTCTAGGGCTTAAAAGTGAATGAGTCACACTCTCAGTTCTCAGACATAGTGCCCAGTAAAACAGGAAAGCTCACTTCTCACTTCGGCAGAAATCCATGTATGTGACCTTGGATAAATCATTGAGCTTCTTTAGGGGTAATAGTCTGAAATAATGGTGTGAGCTTGAGATTCCTTCACTTAGAACCATATATGTGTTCCTCAGGAAGTGCACCTTTGTGAGATCCCTAAGATTTGTTCCCTTCCACACATGCAACCATATTTCATTAGTGTTAGAGGCATTGGACTGTATTCAAACTTGCCAGTTCCCTTTGGGTCACTTAAGATCAGATTTTACTTGTTTACATTTGAAATTCAGCATGGTCAGTTTTCTGCCTATCTTTAGTTAAGAAAGAAGACAATCAATTGAGTTATACAAGTAATCAGAAGTCATATGCAATTTCTTAATTATGCTTCCTCACAAAAATGTGCTATAGATGAGCTAGGTCATGGTACAGTGGTTGCTAAGCATGGCACAGGGCCATGAGTTCAATCCCCAAAAGTGCAAAAAAAAAAAAAAGTATAATAAACCTTTTCTTGTCAACATAAAATCCCAGTTATTTATGATGTGGAAAACAAAAAAGATAAGAAGTCCCGGAAATGGAATCTGTAATCACTTGGATAATAACTCTGAGCCTTCTTTGGAAAAAAATACGTAGAATGAAAAATGTTTTGATTTAGGACTCGACTGTAATGTCAAGGTCATCCAATCATCCAATGAGCTCAGAAGGAATCTGAGAAAAATAAAGAGATAAATAGAAGCAGATGTTTGGAAACACTTGAATATTGCTAGGGAAATTGTATGTTTAGAAGTCAAAATGTCTGTGTTGTATCCTCCACCCTAATAAGGCTATGATATCAGGCATCTAAGCGTCTGCTCAGCAACTTTTCAGAATACTCCTGGTTCCATGTGCTCTGTACCACTAAATTCCTGCACGAGGTGTATTTTGAAGTGAAGTCTTGGTTAAGATATGCAGAAGGAGCTCTCCTGTCATGATTTCTATTAAGCAAGATTTGTATTGAAGATTAACACAAGAGCATTTTGATGGCAATGAGATAACATTAGAAATATTTTGTTTTTCAGTTGGTCAGCACTTAAATCCTCAGAAACAAACTTCTCTTGCCTTTAGTTGGTACAATGGCAAGAAGTAGAAAAGTCCCATTTTATATTTCGTTGCCAAAGTTTTGACATGCTGTTTGCACAATTCCGTGGAGGATATCCATCCTTCCGGATCAAACCACAGATGAACAAAAGCACAATGTGGAGGTGAGATCTTCTGTAGTCCTTGGAGGCAAGGCTTGGTGAAGGTGGCAAAGGAGAGCTGACTTCAATATGGGATTCAGGAGTCTTGAGAAGGGAGGTAATTAGTGAGAAAGGTTCAAAATGGGGTCGTCATACTTATTTGACATTTTGCTCTGCAAAGTTCCTGTTTGTTTTGTTGAGTCAACATCAAAAGCTCTGTTCTTCACAATAGAAAGGGCAGAGAAACCATGATCTTCTCCATCTGTTTAAAAAGTCTGCACTGATCTAGCTTTGGAATTCTTGCCTTCTGCTTATCAAGGACCCAGATAGACTAACCCTTCCCCCAAATCGCACTTCCTTCTTCTGTGAAGCCCTGGCCACTTTAAGGAATTGCTTGGAAACTTTCAGGAAATTGTTACTATGAACTGTTTATTTCAGGGCCTAAAATATATTAGAGGGACAATAAGCACTTTTTAAGTGTTGTTGACTGTGAAAATAACTTTGAATGTATTCTCATCGAGGATTTCACTTCCCTTAGGTCTTAAAGACAGAGATTCACCATGCTCAAGTTGCCCTACAGCTAACACTAGGGTTTCTGAGAACCTGCATTCCAGGTTAAGTGCCACCGTACTGCCCAAGCATCCCCATTATAAGCTGAGCACAACCAGATGGACCTGTCAATAGGTTTTGATCATAGAGAC
>JADRCC010564710.1:0-12614 GCA_019843855.1 Hylomyscus alleni
TAGAAGGGACTACTGGGACAATAGATACTGGTTAGCTGAAGCTTAGAAATTAGTGGTGATTAAAAAGAGACCAGCATCACTGTGAAGTGTTTTCTGAGATCACAAAGAAGTTGTGTTCCAGAGATGGCCAAGGTTGTACCTCATGCTGCAGCTGGACTTGGTAATGTGTAAGTCACCCAAGTGGTACTGATTTTGAAGATATGAAGGGGTAATAGACAGCAGCTGAGACTTGTCACTGTGAGAGGCCATGGAAGGCCATTGGTGAAAGTGCAACCTCAGTTGCAGTTGTCAACCCAGGACTGAAGGGGTCATGCAAAGGAGTTGAGGGTTGGCACCATGAAGAGAGCCTGAGAGGCTATTGGTGAAGCCTAATTGTAGCAGAAGACCCCAGCATATTGGAGATGCCAGTACCATGGGATGATCACCAAGAACAGCAGCAGCAGTGGAGTGGATCAACCTGAGCTTAGAGTGCTACAGGGAGCAGAGCTGGAGATGTGACCCGAACCCTTTGGAGGAGCCCATAAGATCACGTGTGAATACCAGACAAGGAGCTGTAACATTGCTAGGCGGTGGTGGCGCACACCTTTAATCCCAGCACTTGGGAGGCAGAGGCAGGCGGATTTCTGAGTTCGAGGCCAGCCTGGTCTACAGAATGAGTGCCAGGACAGCCAGGGCTATACAGAGAAACCCTGTCTCAAAAACAACAAAAAAAAAAAAAGGAGCTGTAACATTGAAGTTGCCTCAGAGACCCCAAGATGTTCGAGATGCCAGAGCCATGGGCTATATGCTGAGGAACGCTGCTAACAGAGAGTGGAACCAGCCCAGGAGAAAGAAATTCGTTGCAGTCAACAAAGATGAAAAAAGAGTTGGAGATCTGAAGAGCACTGTCATCAGGCATTGGAGATGCAGAGTTTCTAGTGTGTCCAACTGGTTTCCTGACTTGCTTTGGGGATGACAGTTAAGTGATTGGATGTATCTCAGAAGAGACTTTAAACTTTGGACTTTTAACATTGTTGATACATTGTTGATATGGAGACTTTGGAAATCGGACTAAATGTATATTTTCATTATTCTATGTTTAGGTATGGCCCCATAGATTCACATGTTTGAAGAGGGCCAGGGAGTGGAATGTGTGATGGTTTGAATATGCTTGGCCCATGGAGTGGCACTATTTGGAGGTATGAATTTGTTGAAGTAGGTGTGACCTTGGAGGAAGTCTGTTACTGTGGGCATGGGCTATAAGACCCTTGTCCTAGCTCCCTGGAAGACAGTCTTTTCCTGGCAGGCTTCAGATGAAGATGTAGAACTCTCAGCTCGGCCTGTACTATGCCTTTCTTGGATGCTACCGCTTTGATGATGATGGGCTGAAAGGCTGAACCTGTAAGCCAGCCCCAATTAAATGTTGTCCTTATAAGAGTTGCCTTGGTCATGGTGTCACAGCAGTAAAACTCTAACTAAGACAGAGAAAAGCTCTAGCAAGCAGGCTCCAAACATTTCACACATACATGTATGTACATACAATTGGTGGATGGATCAAGATCCAACACACACCCAGACAAGCTTCACATGTATACATGAACATACATAGTTGATGGGTGGAAGAAACAATATTCCAAGCCCCACACTTTATTCTTTCTTCCATAGCTTCTATATCCCAGCAAAATCTTTCAAGCAGTATAAAATTACAATGTGATTATGTTCTAGTTTTCTTCTAGTGAATGGTTATGAAAAAATAATGTGTTCTCCAATACCTATACAAGAAATAACACTACATAATACAGGTGAAGAAAACAAATTATTCCCCAAACCTATGTACATTTATAACTGAGCAACTTGTTACAGATTAACAAAGTGCGAGGAAGCAAAAGGGCTTTCTCAGCCAGTTTCTCTTACTGGCAGGCAGCAAACTGTGGTTACAAAGAAAAGAGTCGTTATTTTATTGTTTCTCTTTAAAAGCAATCTTGTAAGAATCTTTAGAGAATCACAAATATAAACTTTTATATAAAAATCAGTCATATCTACCTTGAATCCTCAGAATATGTGTCTATTCATCAGAAATTCTTTTTTTTAAAGATTTATTTATTATTATATAAGTACACTGAAGCTGTCTCCAGACACACCAGAAGAGGGTGTCAGATCTCGTTACAGATGATTGTGAGCCAGCATGTGGTTTGCTGGGATTTGAACTCAGGACCTTCGGAATAACAGTCAGTACTCTTAACTGCTGAGCCATCTCTCCAGCCCTTCATCAGAAATTCTTAATAAATCATATCAGGAAGCTGAGGGCAAAAAATGGGAATAAGAAATCAGTCATCAGCAGTCTAGGCTCAGTGAGAGTCACGTCAGCCAGGGCTGCCATTGTTCTTGTTCTCTGACCATAAGAGGTCCCTAGCTTAACTATTAAGAGCGTCCCTTTTTGAACTACTTCAAACTGTTTCCTAAGATTTTCTGCATCAGAGCCAGTGGTAAAAACATCTCAACCTAGCTTCACTAACAACTGTATTTTTCCATATGTTTTCTAAGGGTGGTAGTCACTGCTGACAGTCTATGTCTCTACGTTCTTCTCTAGGATGGTGTTTCAGTCATTAATATGCTCCAGCAGTAATGCCTGAAAGAGATCAAACATTATTATTGTGAGTGCCAGAGATATTGTCCTGTGAGGGACTGGAAGCCCCCTTCGAGTTTTCATATAATCCTTAGATTAAGAGGGATGTGAGGGCAGCAAGCAGAGCAGAACTCCACAACAACATGACATCTTCAGGACATGTGGTCCTCAGAGCCATGCCACACCGAGGCTCACCCATGTGGCTGTGGTAACCGGTAGGACACACTCCTAAAAGCCATTTGTCATTCCTCCTGCATGGCCCTTGGCAGGAAGTTGTGCTTAAATTATATGCAAATACTATGCCATTTTATGAAGGAAGCCTTGGAGGTTTGTAGCCACAGATCCCAAGTAATAAGACCTGTAATCCCAGACACATGGTAATCCCTCCCTGTTCCAGACCAGTGGTACACATCTGTAATCCCAGCACTTGGGAGGCTGGGGCAAGAGGATTTCAGGTTTGGAGACTTGGTTACATAGCAAGAGCATTTAAAACAAATATTAGATTTTTTTTTTTTGAAACTGCATCTATTATCCAGCTCTGGCTGGCTGGCCTGGAACTTGCTATGTAGATCAAGATGGCCTCCAACTCAAAATCCACTTGCTTCTCCTTTTCAAGTACTTGGGATCAAAGCCATATTCCATGACACGTGACAAAAATTAAATTTAATGAAAGAAGCCCGATTCAGAAGACCATATGTTGTATGATTCCATATATATAAAGTCTTTGGAACAGGCCAATTCAGAGGGGCAGACACTGCAGAGAGAAAGCCGTAGAGGAGGTTGGCAGTTACATGGAAATGGTGGGGGAGGGTATGAAGGGGAGGGACAATCAGTGGACCTAGTGTTTCTTTTAGATGTGAAAATATTCTAGGACTAGACAGTAGTGCCGTTCACTTAGCCTTGCGACACAGTCATCTTGAGGCAGCCTCAGGAAATTGGTGCCAGACCCTCCATGGACGCCAGAACAGAAGGATACTGAAATCCCACATCTGAAATGTCATCAAGTTTGCATAGAGCCTGTGTGTCCTCCCAAATGCATTAGGCGGCCTCTAGATGGCTTACTGTACATCATCCACTGTAATCCTGTATGAGTACCTGAGACACTGTAGCATTTAGGGCAAGGAAAGTCTCTTCCTGTTCAGAAGACATGCAAATTTTTTCAGCTACATTTGGTCTCTGGGTGCTTGGGTCTACAGATCCAGAAAACAGGATACAGATGGCCAGCCGTGTAATAAAAGCAGCTCAACTGTGCCCTATAATGAATGTATGTTATATGAATTGTGCCTCAATAAAACTGGTGTCTGTGTATCTGTGAATCCAAGTCACCCTCATGGCTTCAAAGCACCTATCAACAAGTAAAACAATTGAGAGCCTTAACCCCTCTGTAGACATTGTAAAGCTGGGTCTGCCTGCTGCTAGGAACCCTGGTGGGTGGCCTCTGCTGTGACAGAGTGGCCCAGAGGCAAGGAGACTCCTATAGAAGGACAGAAGAATGGGGCTCGGCCCTGCAACTCCAGAGGCTGAAGGCCATCTAAGTAACAGACTCTGGTACATAAGGAGCCTCAGTGGCTGGTCAGCTCAGGGGCTGGCCTACTTCCAGCATCATAGGCTCCTGAGAAAGAAGCTGCCTGAGAACAGAAGCCACAGAGCACAGCACAGAGGCACGTTGTCTCTAGCTCACCGACCTCCAGTAAAAATGCAGGAAGCCTTCTTTTAAAACCTCCGAGCCCACCTCCAGTAGCACATCTCCTAATCCTTCTCAAACAGTTCCATCATCTGTGAACCAAGCAAACACTCAAACCTGTGAGCCATTCTCATTTAAACACCACATTCCACTCTCTAACCCTCATTAGCTTATAGGCGTGCCATCATGCAAAATGCATTAGCTCCAACTTTAAAAGCCCCAATGGTCTCTAAAATGTTTAAAAGTCCAGAGTCTCTTCTGAGACTTATGGCAATCTCTTAACTGTAACCCCTATAAAAGCAAAATAAAAAATCAGGTTACATACTTCCAACATATAATATCACAATATACATTTACCATTCCAGACAGGAGAAAAGAGGGGCATATGAGGAAATACTGGACCAAAATGCAAAGATAAAAATTAGCAAGGAAAATTCTAAATTCTGCATCTCCATGTCTTCAGATCCCCAGCTCCTTCCAAATTTGTTCATCACAGCACACTTCTCTCTCTTGGGCTGGTTGTACACTCTGTCTGAAGCGCTCCTTGGCAGGTATCCCACAGCTCTGGCATCTCCAGCCACTTGGGATCTCCAGCCCAATCCAGGCCTCAGCTTCACAGCTTCACACAATGACCTCTCAGGGCCTCCATGCAGGGACATCTCTGCCACATGCCTGACCTCAGTGACTTTCCTTTCAGGGAGCTTCCATAACCCCCTCTACTCCTATATCCTTTTTCACTCTAAACCTAGAACCATGTGGCTGAAGCTGCTGAGCTTCTTGGGGTCTTGGCCCCTTTTTGAATTACATCACTTAAGCCTTCCATTGTTGATGTTTCTCCTTTAACTCTTTTTCACAGGTTGGCAGCTTACCTGAATGGGGTCTTGCCCTGAGGGTACCACTCCTGTATTAGTCAGGTTCTCTACAGGAACAGAGAGAATAAGCATATATCTATATACATCCTCCAACAAGGCCACACTTATTCCAACAAAGCCACACCACTTAATCCTTCCCAAACAGTCCCACTGTGGACCAAGAATTCAAGCATAAGAACCCATAGGAGCTGTTCTCACTGAAACCACCACAGAGTTCCATCAGAGTTGTCCCGTTGTCTTGTGCCCTATTCCTACAGTGCTGAATGGTTTGTCTGTCTGCCAGCTCCCTGTGCTCATTCTGATTTGTGACATTTTGCTGCTTGTTCTGGACACACTTCTGGTAGATGCCTCTGTCTGCAGGTAGAGGCATCCGTTCCCATTCGTTTAATTTGGGGCTTGTTTTCCTGCAGGTAGAGGCATTCATGTTCACATTTGTTTAATTTGGGGCTTGTCTTCTTGATATCAACCCACACGAAACTTGGGCATGCATTTGCTACCCATACTCAACAATTCTTCATCACAAGTTATCCACTTATCCATCCCATGGCAGTGTTCAGAAACCCTGCCCCAATCCCACTCAGCCGTATCATTTCGTTTATTTTTTCAGAGCTGGTAAAATATGGCTGTGTTTCCCTAGGTTTAGATTGCCTGGGTGAATGCAATCACATTTCCCACTTTGGATAATTGCTCTCTGTGCACGTTAGAGAAACTATCTTAACGTCCCCCCAGATCTTTTCCTTGTAAAATTGTGTACACACACCATCTTCTGACGTGAGCTACATTGCCAGTCTTCCCGCACGAGCTCAATGATTGCCACCCCATTGGTACAGAGAAGACTGAGGCTCAGAGAAACTCATGGCTTACCTAAGGCCTCACGGCAAGATTAGAGGCAAAGGTCCCTATCCTGAGATTTCCATGCTTTCCCCCAGGGTCTGGTGTATGCTCGGTTCATCTGCCTCCTCGGGGTAGACAGCTCCACCCAGGGGCGCTCAAAGGCAAGGCTATGAAAGCTGCCGGGCTAAGGAGAACAGCAATGGGAAGACAGGGATGTGTGAGCTGGGCACGTGTGCCTCTGTGGTGAGTGTGGAGGAGGACGGCTTAGAGCGTGAGGGAGGAGGAGGGCTTGAAGATACCTTAATGGATACCTTAATGGATAGAACAGCCCTGGATAACAATGCAAGGACAGTGTGCTGACCTCAGTTTTCACTGTCTCTTGAATACAGCTTATGAGGAGCCCACAAGCTACAGACTGAGGCTATAGGCAACAGATACCAGCAGGACAGGGTTCCAAACGTCCTCAGGGAAGGGACAATAACAACGTACCTATCCTGTGAGACTGTCACTAGGATGTGGTAGGTACCGAAGGGGCTTCCTCGGAACCAACATCCACTCAGTACTCACTAGCCCAGAACCAGGGTCCTTCTAACTGGTGAGATGCTATGGAAAGACCTCCATGTTGCCTGTGCGAATCCTGAGGAGAGCCAGCAGCAACTTGAGAAATGGGTGCAGTAGTTGGGGGTGGGGGTGCAGGCTATTGATGATGCGTTTGATTTTCGCCTTTGAGAGAAGGTCTCTTGTAACCCAGTCTGTCCTCCAGCTGACTGAGGATGGGGTATCTTGAGTAGAAGAGGATCAGCCCCTGTGATGTAGCCTGAATGGTGGCTCATAGCCTGAGAATGGGGTTTGCAGGGACTTCATTGAGAGAGATGACAAGTCCTAGGCAGAATTGAAGGAGCAGGACCATTCCAAGAAGCCATTATTTTTAATCTTCTTGAAGCACCTACACACACACACACACACACACACACACACACAGGATGTCAGAGGTAATTTCACATGGGCTCATCCTGTGATGTGCACCAGGAACTGGAGTTAGCAGCCCAGGATGGCCTTACCTGACTCTCTCCTCTCTGATTCAGCCTGTCTGAGGTATCATGTCCCTTTGGATGGGACAGATAATACCTGAAGTTCTCTCAGAAGAGCAGAACTGGCCTCCCACAAGACCTGTCTGGCCTTTCCAGGGTGAACATTGACTACAGGTTGCTCTAGTGAGGTCAGCAGGGCCTTCTAGCATGTGGCTCCAAAAGGATGAGGCACAAAGAGAGAGACTGGGTCTGGAATGTTCTTAACTTCAGAGCCCACCCCCAAGTGGCATGCCTCCTCCAGCAAGATCACACCTCCTCAGCCTTCCGAAAGAGTTCTACCACCTGGGAACCAAACATTTAAATATATGAGCCTACAGGGACCACTCTCATTCAAACCACCACATTCCACTCCCCGGCCCCCATAGGCTTGTAGGTATATCATAATGCAAATTGAATTTAGTCCAACTTCAAGTCCCCATAGTCTTCCACAGTTCCAACACTGTTTAAAAGTCCAAAGCTCAGAGTCTCTTCTGAGACTCAAGACATCTTAACTGTAATTCCCTATGAAAGCAAAATTTAAAAAAGCAGATTACATACTTCCAACATATGACGGAGCATGAGCACTGCAAAAGGGAGGAACAGGGGCATGGAGAGGAAATGCTGAACCAAAGCAAGACTGAAATGAAGTGGAAACTTCTGGTTTCTTTGGAAAGTCGGTTATGTCAAATGATGGTGTGCTGGGGCACACAGGTGAAAGGATGTTTTGCTAAAGCAGACACGTGAAAGACACAGATGAACGCATGCTTTGCTATAGCAGACATGTGAAAGGACAGGTGATGTTCAGAAGGAATATAAACATGACCTCACAGACAGTGGGAGCTCAAGCTCCCACTTTGCTCCGCCTTGCTATGCTCCACTGACAGCACCACATGTATTGGTCCGCCTTATGTTCCGTTGTTGAGCTTCACTTGGGGTGATGGCATAGAGAGAAACTCGCCAGAGAACTTCTTGTGAGGTTCCTGTGCTTCTTGCCACTTCCAAGGTGGCCTTGGGCTGATTGGTGAGCCTTAAAGTTTCTTCTGGATTGAACTGCCTTTGCTGATCCCTGTGTGGTATCTGCTGAGTGGCCTGGTCTGCAGCTGCTGATTCATGAGTGGTGTCTGCTGAGTGGACAGCTGCTGATCGGTGTTGGTGTTTTGCTGCTGAACTGAACTGCTGATATCCTGACAACAAAGACTGGACTTGCCTCCAAAGAACTATTTCTAAGTAGGTCTACTTCCCTGGGATCCTAATAACTTTTCTCTTCCACTACTTCCGGTAGGTGGTGGGCTAAAGGGGAGGTTGAAAGTTTATTAAAGTAGGTTGGAAAAAAATTATGACTACACTGAAACCCAGGAGAACAAACTCCAGATCCTGTAGCTCTGTGTCTGATATCCAAGGACTCATGTGACTCTTCAGGTCTTCAACTCCTTCCAGCTTTGTTGACCGCAACACACTTCTCTCCCTTGCACTGGTTCCATACCTGTCTGTATCTCTCCTTGGCAGGTACCCCACAGCTTTAGCATCTCCAACAACTTGAGATCTCCAACCCAATCCAGGCTTCACCTTCACGGCTTCATATAAAGACTTCTCTGGGCCCCCATGCAAAGACACTCCCGACAATACCTGGCCTCAGTGGCATTCCTTAACTGGAGGACAATTCCACAACCCCTTTCCTTCTGTATCTTTCTTGATTCTAAATCCAGAACCACATGGCTGAAGCTGCCAAGCTCTTCTGCATGCTGGGGCTGAAACCTAGCCCCTCCTTGAATTACGTCTGCATCAGGTTTCCTTTGTTGATGTTCTTTGGAAGCAGATCATTCCTCTGGCCTGTTCTTTGCTCAAGTTGCAGCTTAGCTGGGTGAGGTCACACCCCGAGGGCACCACACCCTTTATTTTGTTTCCCATCAGGCCTTTCTTTAAATTTCTCATCTCCTTGAGCACAAGCCTTGACTCCAACATTACATTTCCTGGTGCTCTTTTATCCCTCAAACTGTGATTTTCCCTGCTTTCTCATTTTTATTGTAGATCTGCCTAAGAGTGATCACTAATAATCACAGGACACAGTCAGTACTAGGCTGCCTTGAAATATCCTCTGCCAAAGATGTTAGTCCAAAATTCTTCCATTTAGCCTCTGGCAGATTTTTGGACAAGAGCAGGAAGCAGTCACATTCTTTACCAACATATCCTAAGAATGGTGTCTAGGTTAATTACTAACAGTGTACCCCATCTGAAACCTCTTTAGTTGTGTCTCCATTAGTCCATGTTGCTCTTAGCAATGCTGTCTCTCAAGATCCTACTAGAATGTCCCATTGGGCCCCATTTGCAGCATTCAACTGCTTTTCCAGTCAAAGGCCCCAAAGTCTTCACTATTCCTCCAACAAGAAGCATGGTCCCGCTTATCGCAGGGGTGCCCTAGTTGATGATACCAACTTCTGTCTTACTTAATGTTTAACAACTGTGAAGAGACACCCTGACCAAGGCAACTTACAAAAGAGAGCATTTAATTGAAGTCTTCCTTACAGTTTCAGAAAGTGGGTCAATGATATGAAGGCAGGCAGGAATGGTGCTGGAGCCATAGCTGAGAGCTTACATCTGATCCATGGGATGGCGGTAGAGAGAGAGAGGAAGACTGTTCCTGGTGTGGGTTTTTGAAACCTCAAACCTCATCCCCAGTGACACGCTTCCTAATCCTTCCTAAGCTGTCTACCATCTAGGAACCAGACATCCAAATATATAAGGCTACAGCCCAGCCTGAGCCACAGAGAGATGGCCCTTCAGGAATAGGGTAAAGAGCAATGTGGGCTGATGTGGGTAGGTGGAGGAGGGTGTGCCTTCTTGAGACCACTGGCCAATGAAGAGCTGCCATAGGAAGCACAGAGTGAGTCAAAGGCCCCTCCTGCTCCTGCAGCTGGAGAGTAGCAGCAAGCCTGGTGACTGCTGTCCTGCCCTCCTGTTGCTGGACAATGGTGTTGGGGGTCTCTGAATCCTAGATGCATGGTGGTGTCCTTAGACTTTGTGGTGGTTTGAATGTGAGTTCAAACCTATCTCCAAATAGGCTCCAAATATAATTACATGTTTAGTCCCCATTGAACTATTTGGAAGGATTAGGAGGTACATCCATGTTGCAGGAGGCTTGTTGCTAGGAGTGAGATTTCAAAGGCACACAGCAAACTCAGCCTCTCTCAATCTTTCTATTCCCGTCTGGCTCTCTGTCTCTGCCTGCCTGCCTGTAAATCAGGATGTAGCTCTCAGCTCCTTCTCCAGCACTCGTCTCCTGCATGCTGCCATACTCCTTGCTACGAAGACAATGGACGAAACCTCTGAAACTGTAAGCAAGCCCCCAATTAAATGCTTCCTTTATAAGGGTTGCTTTGGTCATGGTGTCTCTTCACAGCAATAGAATAGTAACTAATACAAAACTGAAACACTTGATGAGCGGAGGCTCATGAGACTCTAGGTGGACAAAAAGTCACATTTCTGGAAAATCAGAAACTTGGAAGATTCTGGAAAGCCCCTCCGGCTTTATTGGAATGAACAGCCACCGGAGGAGGAGGCGCTCACCAGCCTAGCTTCAGAGAGCAGAAATTTCTCAGATCTGTGGAGCAGCCTGCAAGTTATGCAGAGAGCCCCAAGGTTGCAGCTTTAGGGGGGTATCACCACGCTGAATGGGTCTTTACAGTGATGTAACTGCTTTTGAGTCATCATCCCACCCCTGTAAATAACCCCTCATCCAAAGTCCCATCAGTGGCCCAATAAACTCTCATTGGTTCATCAAGTTGTACTTCTGTGCAAACATTACTTTAGTTGTCATGGGTTCCTGCTCTGGGTTGAGTAGATGTGTGTGTCATGTCTTCCTAGGAAGTCTTTCACACACAACCTTTCCCAGGGATCCTGGATTGTTGAGTGTGGGGTGCCTACCCCAGACAAGCTTATGAGAATTTGGGATCACTGTTGGAGGTTATAGCAGGATGCTCGGTCTGCTGTGGAGCCCTGAAGAAGTCAACCAGGAGAGGCATGGGTACCTGTGTGTATAACACACGCACACGCACATGCACACTCGCGTGCACACACACACACACACACACACACACACACATGTACACACAGTAGAATAGCTCCCTGGGACTCAGAGTCTATTTTCACATTAAGACCCTTGGCTGTAGTTGTATGTACTTATTTCTGGACTCTCACTTCTGCTCCATGGGTCTATGTGCTTATTTTGAGGGCAGAACAATGTGTTGGCTACTGTGACTTTGTGGTATATATATCACAGTGTGACATCTGCAGCTTTGGTCTTTTGTTCTGGGTCCTTTGTGGTTCCATAGGAACTTAAAGTCTAGATTCATCCATTACTGGATCTATATCTGATAGAAGTGACAACCGCCTATTCCTGTTTACTATGACACTGTTCACAAGAGTCAGAGTGTAGAGATAAGGCACATGCAGTTTGTAATACTATTTGGACATTTTAAAAAATGAAATCCTATCATTTGCAACAACCTGGATGAACCCAGAGGATGTTCTATTAAAGGAGATAAGCCTGGTATGGAAAGACAAATGCTGTTCCCCTTCACATGTGGCGGCTGCTAAAAGACAGTCCCCTAGATGCAGAGAGTAGAATCATAGCTGTGGGGATGTCTGTGGGTAGTAGTGGCAGCCATATTAGAAGAAGAACTTCTGGGGTCCTATTTGACAGCAGGATGAGTAAGGTCAGCAAGACCACAGCACGGCTTTCAAAATAGCTGCAAGAAAAGAGTCCGGACGTTTTTGCTGCAAAAACATGATAACTGTTTGAGCTTGTGGATATTGTAATTACCTTGATTTGATCATGATACGATATAGCTAAACACCCATTATGCTCCACAAATATGCACAATAATTATGTGTTGATTCTAAATAAAACCTTAAAAGATTCGTAAATAGAGAGAGCCTTGCTTCGGCCCCTCTGCACTGATGCAGCACCCACCCTCCAGACCAACACCTGCTCCAAACACTGTTGCCTCCTCCTGGCTGTAGAGCAGCAGCAGGCTTTCGTGGACACTGACAAAGAGAGGAAGGAAGTCAGAGAGTGGGCTGGAGAGATGCCTCAGTGGTTAAGGGCATTGGCAGCTTTTCCAGAGGTCCTGAGTTCAATCCCAGCAACCACAACCATCTGTAATGGGATCTGATGCCCTCTTCTGGCATGCAGGTGTGCATGCAGATAGAACACTCAGGATATGTAAAAATAAATAGGTCCTAAAAAGAAGAGGAACAAGAACAAGAAGAATAAAAACAAAAAGAAGCCAGAGAGAACGTTGGGCATATTTCTCTTCAGTCTCCTTTCCTGGGCACACATATGCCCATGTCTGTGATGGGCAGGTGGCCCAGGCCATATGGGTAAGTCATATGCATACCCACCTCTAGGAAAAAGAGACATGTACACACAATAGAGGGCACTGTCCCTTCAAACCCTTCTGCATGATCCCCATGTCTGATGCATTTTCCTGGGACCTTAAACGTCTGGCACCTGCCATGTCCTCCTCCTTCCTTCCTTCCTTCCTTCCTTC
>JADRCC010564711.1:0-13823 GCA_019843855.1 Hylomyscus alleni
CCAGGAGAAATCAAAGGGCAAGGCCTCTTCTCATGCCTAATCTCAGTGAGGGCCGTTTCACATCTCATAAGTCAAAGCCAGAAACCAGAGACTTTGGTACCTTTGGCTATACTTTCACATCAGCCAATTGTCTCCTTGACAACCTGCATCCTATCTTCCCTCTTCTCTCACATGCATCCTTTTCATGCCAGAGGCAGTTACTAAGATAGCTCCTGGCTCATCTCCCTCTTCCTGCCTCCAGCCTAGCCAGCCCTACCATTCTCCAATCTGCCATAGACCTCCTAACCAATGACTGCTCTGAGTGGCCCTCTGTATTTAACCTACAATTCATAAATCTTCCGAGCAGTAAAGGTGAACTCTCCTCTCTAGGGGTCTGCAGACCCATGTGTGTCTTCTTCCTCTCTACCTGGAGACACTCCAACTCACCTCCTAAAAGGAGCCATGGAGGTGAACAGTGATGGTGTGGAATAGCCAGCCACAGGAGAGCAGAGGAAGGCAACCCAGGCAGTGGCCAGCAAGCTCAAGGGCAATTCTGAATTCCCCATCTCTCCCCAGAAGCGGAAGTGTACCTGCTCTTTCACCCTGAGTGTGTGCTTTTCCTTCTGCCAAGGACATTCTTGCCCTCCACCTTCCTATGGTGGAACTCCTTACCCTCATCTCAGCTTGGGAAGCCTTTCCTGTCCCAAGACTACATCAGTGCCCTCTTTGTGGCTCTGAGCATCCTATACTTTTGTCTTAGCAGTTAGTTGCCCTGCTTGTGTGCCCCACGTGACTCCAAGCTCCCTAAAATCTGTATCTGTGTCTGAGGCACTTCATTACCGTGTATGGCATGACTGAAAGAGGGAAAAATGAAGGCATACCCTGTACATCTGTCTAATTCCTCTACACCTCCTCTCTCCTATGGTTCCCTTTACACTTGACCTTGAACCCAGGGGAGCAGACATTTGGATAAACAGGTGGCTTTAGGAGCCCGGAGAGAAAGTAGAGAAAATCTGCTCCCAAAGGGCCACAGAATCCAGTCTTGAATGTGTTAGCAGTGAGGACACAGAGACACAGCTCCACACTGTCACTCCTATTAGCTTGAGGAGTTCCCCAAAGCTTCTAGGGACCAGCCTAACAGGATTCAGGACTTTGATGATGAAAGGAATGTCAGGAATAGCCAGTACAGTGACACACAATTGGGGGTTTTGTTAGATATTTTAATATAGGTTTAAACACAAGGGGTAACACAGAGGGTTGCTCGGAGGAAGAAACACCCAAGGGTGGGCACCAGCTCTCGAGGGAGAGCAAGCACTTAGTTGTCTGAGCATCTTTTGGCGACTCCCAAGTCATATCTCCAAAGGTTGCTAAAGAAACCTTTTATCCTCCCCCTCTTTTATGAGATAGCCCCAGAAACACTTTTCCTGAAATTATGGTCTGATCAAATAAAATCAGAGGCTACTGCAACTGCAGAAGTTTAGCACCTGCTCTTTCCCCGTACATGAGGTTTCTGGTGAGAGTTTTAGGAAATTTCAGGTTCATACTTAGCAAGGAAGAAATGTTAATTGTGTTGGAATCCTGGTTCCTGCTGCTGGCTATGGATTCTACCAGATTCCATAGGGAGGGGCTTCTTTGCCCCCTTTTCATGTCTCCAAGAATTCCGCCTCCCCCCATACACACACACTTTTCTATCCTGCCTCAGAAAGAAAATTGGTAGAACTGGGCATACTTTCTCTCTCCATCTCTCTCTGTCTCTGTCTCTGTCTGTCTCTCTCTGTCTCTTTGTCTCTCACATGCGCATTTGAGCACATACACACACACACACACACACACACACAGAGAGAGAGAGAGAGAGAGAGAGAGAGAGAGAGAGAGAGAGAGAGAGAGAGAGAGAGCTCTATAATTGTAGAACTCAGGAGGCTGAGACAGCAAGATCTCCAGTTTGAAGTCAACTAGGCTTCAAAGGGGATAAGATGGGAAGGAAAAGAGGAAGGAGAAGGGAGAGAAGATGTGTGGAGGAAGTATGTAGGGTGACTTGGTTTTACTCTGCATTTGCTGAGCTTCTGGGATGAATAACTGAGCAGTGTCTTCTCTAGATCCTGGAGATAGAACAGAACTCCTACTTAGAGTCTGCTCACTACATGCCAGGACTTTCCTACTAAATCTATGTCTCTTGACTGCCTGAAGCTTCCTGATGATCCCATGCAGCAAATACGATCCCCTGGGGATGCTGAAGGAAGCACAGGCACCAAGAGTTCACAGCCAGTAGAGGAAGACTCTGGATACATGACCAAATCTGGCCCCAGCTCCTTATGTCTTCCTGCCTCCTTCAGTGTCACAAGTCTCCAGCTGCCACTGGATGTGTGTTTTGGAGACGGGGCTAGATAAGGAACAAGCATCTGCAGGAAAATCAGAGAGAGGCAGGGGCAATAGGGGAACTGGATGAGGTGAGTGGTAGAAGTTGCCACGGGGCTGCTCTAAACAAGTCCATGGACCATCTCAGTTGCTAGGAGACCACTGAACTGAAACCTGAATCCTGGGTTGTTTGGGGAAGTTGTTCCAGACATGAGACACAGCAGGTGCCAAGGCTGAGATGCTGTAAGATTTCGTGTTTCTTCTCACAGAGGAATCAATTTCCTGGCCACCAGTGGGAGTTGCTGTTGTTCGAGTGATTGGGGACCTTTCCTAGTGGAATCTGGAGCAGAAGTGCTGGTGGAAGGTCTCGTGTCCCCACAAAGGCGGCCACCCCCTGGGGTGCACCAAGTTTCAGTGCTAGGTGCTTTATCAGCAAGCTGGTAGACTTACGTTTTGTTTGGAGCTGCGGTTCTGTGAGCATTCTGAGTCATCCTGCCAAATATCTGTGGTGTTCTCTTTCGTCTGCCAAGTCCCCTGAGCCAAGCAGTGTCTGTAGGCCCTTCCTGGGCTTTCTGAAAGTAAACAAGGCTCTAGAGGAAAGGTCAAAACACACAGCCAGTTCCCTGAGCACACTGGAAAGTCCTCACCCTCAGCTAAAAAGCTGTGGAAAATCCCAGGGAAAGGGGGTTTCGTTTCTCCGTTTGGGAGCTCATTAGCATCCCTACTGTTTATTTGGGAAGGGAAGAAACCACAAAGCCTCTAGATGTTGTAACTAACCATGATCCTCTAATGTCTTTAGTGTTTATACGTGTCTCCAAAGTTAAAAGTTCCCAGTGACTCATAGATTAGCCCTGTAAGGTAGTCTACTGGGAGATGCTAATCTGGGCATGCTCAGTGAAGCATCTCTCTCTAATGTCCAAGAGGTGGCGCCAAGAAGAAGAGAACACAAATGGGAGCAAAGCATGCTGACTCAGGACAGAGATATAATAAGACAACTTCTGAGCTGGTGTCCTGGATCCAGCTTTACACTCTCTGACTCTTACGGATTTTGTCACTGGGAACTGGGTCCACAACTGCTACCAATCCTCGGTGATGTGAGGGAAGATTGAGAGTGTCTGTGTATGCAGATGATGGGCCAATCACTTAAATCACGAGTTTAACTGATTGGTACCTACGGTACACATGAAGTACATCCACTTGGCCAACTGACATCTTAGACAACAGGCTCCAGCCAAACTCTTTGCCTTCTCCAAATCTGCCCCATCTTGACACCCTCTAGCCTGGAACCTTAGAACCATCTCTGCTCTTTCTTTCTGTCTCTAGCCTGCTCCACTAGCAAGTCGTACTTAACTTCACACGGATCACAGATCTGACCCTACTTTCTACCTCCTACTCCTTCCTAATTAGAACTCTTAAATCTTCTCTGGTTATTGCTAACTTTGCTGATGGTATTGCCCTCACAGCTATGGATAGCCCAGTTGTCATGATTCTGCTCAAAATCTTTTAAGGATTAGTGAGAGTCCTTCTGCGGCCATGCACAAAGGCTTGTAGGAAGTGGGTTCCAAATCTCTCTGCCCTCACCTCATGTTGCTTCCCTCCCTCCTTACCTCCATCTGTGTTTATCATCTCCCCATCTTGGAGGCATGCTACTCTCCAATAGCATGGCATTGCTTGTTCTGTGCTCTCTCCTGAACACGGCCCCCTCTTGGTTCAAATACTTAGTCTAGACTAAGTACCACTTCTCCATTGAATTGTCCTTCAGCTACCCATTGCCCTGACCCCACTCTTCCCATTCCATCTCCATCTTCATCATGTCTACAGTATATCACATCTATACTTAACAGAGGATGCCTGTGACTCTTTTCTGTCCTTCTTACTACAATGTGAGCCCTAAGAGAAGGATTTTAATCTGGTTTGGTCAGTAATACATTCCAGTGTTTGGCACCCAGTGGGAACCTACTAAATATTGGTTCAATGAGAAAATGACAAAAATGATGATGATGATGATGATGATGATGATGATGATGATGATGATGATGTTGCACTTGGCATTTGAGCTGTCAGTGCCACTCAGAATGCTCTGCTGAGGGCACAACTCAAAGCTGAGCTAGAAGAGGGCACATGAAAGTGTCAGAAACTATCATAGATGCTAAGAGAGGCCTCAGAAAGACAGGGCTCCATCAACTTCAGAGTAGAAGCTAGAGAAATTTTCTAGAAGGATGGGAAATACAGATCAAGAATTTGTAATAAGAAATATTAAAAATCCCTACCCGAGGTTTCTATCCAACTTTTGGTTGTTGAGTTCCCAGAAGAAAGACAAACTCACAGCCTTTATATTTACAAATGCCTTAAGCAGCATAATAGCTGGGCAGCTGCCTACCCTCCATGTTGTTAGAATTTACTTTTTATCAATAATCTCAAGTTATCACTTATTATTTTTTGTGTTTTATTTAGGCTGCTCTTAACTCTAGTTGGACAGCCCTCAGGGCCACGTTTTTTATGGCTTAGCTAATTTATGGCGGCTCATCTTTTTTTCTCTCTTATACAATCCTCCCTTATTCCATGGTGGCTTCCTCCTCCTCCTTCTCTCTTTTTGGTCTTCTTTTCCCAAGCCCATGAGACCTCAGCTCCACGTATGTCTCTTCTGCCCAGATATTGGCTGTTGGCATCTTTATTTATCAATCACAATTAACTGGGGGCCAGATTGGACATATAGGCAGAGCCTTAAGGAGGAATCCTGCAGAGAAGAGTGAACTCAGACCTAGGCTAGAGACAGTGCAGCCATCATGAGATGCAGTCATAATGGGAGGACAGTGCCGCTATCTTGGTATGAGGACAATGTACCCATGATCCCATGCTGAAAGAATGGGTTGGTGTCTGGTGGGAAAGAAAGAGATGCTCATGTCCCTCCTTTGGGCCATGAGGCTAACACCTCTTTTCAGTTGCAAAATTGGTGTATTTAACAGGCATATAGGAACCCACACTTGAAACTGCCCTCCAAAGAAAGGTGCAAAAGACCTTGTGCTTCACAAAGGGATGGGCCAAGAAACAAACTACTCTGCTAGGGCTGGACCAGGTGAGAAGTACACATCCAGCATCCATTAAGAGCCTTCAGATTTTTCAAAAATAGGGGACTTTAAGGTATAATGTCTACCTTACTTTCCTCAGGCCTGAATTGAATACAAATTCATTCAACTGATGAACTGTAACAGAACAGAGATGATGGAAGGAGCCTGGAGCTGACTCACCTTCCTCCAAAAATGGATGGTTGACCTGCCTTAGCTAGATGAATGTATCTTCTGGATGTTGTCTCTACAAGTTGTAAGTCACCGCAGTCATGATGGTAAGAAAATTAGACTCTTCTTGCCACTATGAGCTAGGTCAAATTGTAAATCAACAATTTTCATGTTATAATTTCTGTTTCCTAACTTCTTTTGGGATATAGGGGAGCTGAGGCAGTGGATAAGGGCCTAAGTGTCTGGTAACAACAGCTAGATAGATGGAGGAGCATAGGAGCCATTAATTTTGGCTGGAGGGGAAGAAGAGAAGACAGGAAGGATGTCAGACAAGTCATTGGGGCCAAGTTGCAGGTCACAGATGCCAGTCGTGGTTCTTGAGATGGGTAGCCAACACAGTGGCTGGCAGTACAGAAAGCTTTATGGAGATCATTGCAGGGAATCAGGTCTAAGGCTGGGGCAATGAGGACACTAGGAAGCAGCGAAATAAGAAGAGGCTTATGGGCTAGCATCACCATGGCACCATGGGAGAGGAGGAGAAAGAAAAGCCGGGTACCACCCAGATGACACTGAGCCAGGTAAAACATAAGCCTGTGCTAAATGGGAATCGGGGAGAGAAGGTGCCTACATTTGTTTTTAATAATCTATTTCCTGCTTTCTGTCCTTCAATTTCTGTTCCACCTGATCTATCCATTCTAACCCCAATATTTTCTTTAACCTTTTCCCTCTTGTCCAATTTCTGACCCTGCCTGAACCTAAACCAGTGCCACTATTCTTTTGTGGACCATTCTGGAAGCTCCCAGACTCTCCATCATACTCTCCCTGAATCTCCCCATTCAAGCTCCCACGTTATAAATGATGGCTTCCCAAACCATCTCTCTTGTGCCTCTCTCATGCCTCAACACCTCTGTGTCTCTGTATCATTCATCTCTACAGAGCAACAGTGCATTACAATTTTCTTTACAATCAGCACCCACCCTAGCTGGTCAGTTCTAGATCCCAGACAATCCATGTGTCCACCATCTGACTTCCTCTGTGTAACATAAACACAGTCCTGTAATCACATCTCAAAGAATTCATTTGCATCTCTTGATATTTGGGAGACTCTTTTCCAAACCCTCCCATTGTCTCCATGTTCTCATTGGATTTTAGAAATCCATGTGGATTCTAAAATTTAAAGCAAAAAAAAAATGTCAAACGAGAGAGTCAGTTCCCATAGTTTACAAATCAAATTCCATTTAGTACACTCTAGAAACTGGGACCCTAATTTTATAATGCAACTTCTTGGTAGTCTTGGGTTCAGAATCATATTTTTTTTCATATGGATCTGTGCATTTTAGCTACTGGGAAGGAGCAAGAAGATAGCAGAGTTGGAGGTCATGCCTGTCGATACACCTTAGAGGACCTCGTAGTAAATAGAGAGCACCTAGAGGATCCAAAGGCATGAAGGGTTTCAACCTTGGACTCCACGTTACCACTCACTTCTGGAGTGCCTACTAGGTACAGGCTCTGTCATTCCTCAAAATGATCTTAAGAGTCAATTCACTTTACAGACATTCTTTGACTTCCAAGCTCCTGATTCCATAGTCAATGCTCTTATCATCTCTCTTTGAGCTGATTCCCATGAGGATTGTCTGCCTGAACCTTCTAGACTTCTCTGAGTACAAAAAATTCTTTAGTACCATCCCATGGAATCAGGAGTCCAGAAGTCAGACTCAGTCCCTATATTCTACTTTGAAATTTGAGGAGATGTTCCTAGAGTCTCCTAGACTGTGGTTTCCCTGTCTGGAAAGTTATTAAATGCTCCAGGTTCCATGTTTGAACAACTCCAATTTAATGATACTCCTTTCAAAGCTAATGTAGAGAAAGTCTTAAAATTATTTCTCTCTGTAGAAGAAGCCATATGTTGTATAGATAAGATCATTCAGGTCTTTCTCATGTCCCTTTTCTCCAAGTGACCAAGGCTGAAACTTTTGCATTTTTCCTACACCAGCGAGGTTCTATGGAAGCTGAATCTGGACTCTAGTCTATACATAAGGCCAAAAGTATTCTGTAAGCAGAGTAGAGAGGAGCCTACAAATTACATGACAACAAGGGGGAAAGAAGGATACAATTCAGTGATAGAACACTTGTCTAGCATGTGTGAGACCCTCGGTTCACTCCTCAATACTTAGAAAGGATGGGGCAATGAAATAAGATGTAATGCTGAGATCATACAAGTACACCTTTATAGACGTGAGGACTTAAGAGAAACGCGTGGCTAGTCCTGCCTAACTTCCCACCGGTTGCTCTACCAGGAGGCTCTATCCTTCAAAGGAACTGTCAGAAGTGGGTAAGATGAGACTCATTACCTTCATTCCACCACGGTAAATATGAAGGACAGGGAACAGAGACATTTCCAGGAGAAGAATGAGGCCAGCACAAGAACTGATCAAATGTTCCATTACAAAATACGCCTGTGGGGAAAAGAGAAAGCAGAATAAATGTCAATATTCTCACATCGCTTCTTCTGATAGAAATAGATTCAGAAGTTTGGAGCCTAGTTTCCCATCTTTGAAAGCTGGTATAACTAACACATAGGCCAACACAGATATTCTCTCTAGAGTAGTCAGGATGAAGAGTGACCCAGGAACACAGGGTTGCTGAGTGTCGCCTCTGACACTGCCTTTGTCTGCCCAGTGTGACCTCCAGTCACTGTACATGCCATGCTGCTTTTGCTTTGTTTTGTATGAACTGAGCTCTCACAGAAACTCAGGGTCGGTAGAAGATGCTTGGAAGTCCAGCTAGTGACTTGTGTGTCATAATTAAATGATTGTCAAAGGTTCACCAATTTGAGTAGAGAACACAATCACTGTAGAATGATGGATAGATCTATGGAGTTGAGGCTCTTGGTCACATATCTCTAGTACTATTCCAGGTACTTATATCTTTTCCATTTGAGTATTAATTCAATGATTATTATGAGTTTGAGTCATCTCAAGTTCAGGAAGTGGTTTATATATCAATCAGTTCTTGGTCTCTAGAAGGTACAAACTTAGAACACAGCCTGAGAGAATGCAATGAAAGCATTTCATACTGTGTGCTCCAAACTTTCTCAGACACCAAGCACCATCCCCCTCCCACCTTCTTCTTTCTAGAGTGGAACCCAGGGGCTTCTTGAGGTAAATAAACAGGTTCCTGGCATTAAAACCCTACAAACCTGACCCAGGTTTGCCCAGTTAATAGCTACCTTGGGACACTAGCAATGCGGTTACCAGGTAGCAACACATGCTCTGCCATTCAGCTCGCAGACTGGCTCCATATAAAGAAGCCCTGCCCTACTTTGACCTCAGAAGTAGTATTCCCTCAAAATGAAAAGTGGATTTTGTAGACAACATCAAGTCTGGACAAAGGGGGGTCTTCACAAAGAGCTAGTAAGGACTTTTTTGAAGGCTGTTGTGAGCTTTGGGTCAAGTAAGCAGGGAAACAGAGGGGCTCCTATCACCGCTGGGCAACTGAATAGAATGATTGACAGGTGTCAGGAGAAAGAAGGGTAGCCTTCCCCTGAGGTCCCTGATGCTCAGAACAATAAGTCAAAGTACTTTATGGTTTTGTTTTCATTTTGGTATGGTTTGGTTTGGATTTTTTTTAATTGTATGTTGTATATGTGGCTTTGCCCAGTTTGTCAGCATATGGACAGGTAAGGCTGTGGACGGGGTAACCAACAACACATTTGCTCGAATACTCTAAACATACTGGAGACTGTAAGAGAGAAATTATGTTGTTGGTCAGATCCAGCTAACACCCAGGACCTAGGGAACTCCACCTAAATAGATTCTGAGGCCAGCCTACAGGAGTCACTCATGTTGAATGACAAGGCAGGATGTGTGCCAAGACAGATTGCTTTAATCAGAGAGGCTTCACATAGACACAGACCATCTTATCATTTTGCCATGAGAAGTGAGTCTATACTTCTTCCCCCTTGAGCCTCAGTGGATTTTATAATTGTCCCATGTGATTGAACGTGGAAGAAATGACGTGGGACTGAAAGGCCGTTTCACAGAGGGAATATGGCTGCAGGTCAGGCTAACCCTTAAGAAGCAAGCCAGACAGCTCAAGGAAGCTGAGCCATCTACAGAGAGGCCAGGGGAAGGCATCACGACCCCCGGTCACTGCTTCGCTCTAAGAACTAATGTCAACCAGCAGATATGGATGTGAAGGTGCCTTTGGTGATTTCAGCTCCCAGCCTTTGAATCTCCCAGCTATATCCCAGACATTGCAGTATAGAAGGAGGTCACGTCCACTATGCCCTGAATCCTTACCCCATGGGAACTGTGAGAGATGGTAAATGATTACCATTGCTTTAAGCCACCGCAATGGAGGGCAGCTTGTTACCCAGACACAGATAACTAATGCACGTGCTTACCGGAAGGTTCATGGTGCAACTCTTTCAGACACGTCTCCTTATACCGAGCCCACTTCCGAACTGTCGCCTCAAGGAGAGATCCCGTAACCTAAACACAGAAAAACATGGTCACAGCCAGGCATGATGATGTATACTTCAAATCTCAGCATTCAAGTGGCCCAGGCAGGACAATCATGTGTCCTAGGCCAGCCTGAGCTACATGGTGAGACTTTGTCTCCGAAACAAAACAAACCAACTACAATCACTCCCAAAGAGCTCTGAGTCCAGCTGTGGCTTTGTTTTTCTTACACCTTGGTCCCCCAAGTTTCCTTCCAAAGTGGGTCCACACCTAGAAAAACTTTCCTTGGCATCTTATATCCTACTTAAAAATAAATCTGAATTTTGCATTATTCCATAATATAATTATATTTGTTTTGACAAAATTATGATGGTTTTTTTTTTTTTTCAAAATCTTTAAGGTTAACATTTTAAGGGAATGTAAAACAGTCAGGCTGAACTTTCTCACACTTGCACAGAATTGCTGGTGTGCTCCCAAGACTCTGCAGATTCCCCAGGGAGAAGCATCTCACTGCGTATCACCCAATAGTGTGACTAAGAAAGGGCCATACACATGTGTGTGACTGGAATTGGTACCACTGAGAAGCCTGCCTGAGGCCTGGGGATGTTTTTCTTTCCGATATTGACTGTCCTGTACATAGAACCTTGGAAACACACTGCTCACATTTGGGGGCTTTCCAATGATTGGGTGAGTCTACCAGCCTTTCTGTGCGAACTATAGACCTTTCCTTCCATTTACAAAGAGCCTTTCTCTTTTGCTGTTCAGTGGAGGCGTCTGCTGAAGCTCACTTTGTGTGTCAGGCTTTGTGCTGAGAGGAGCAGAGAGATACAAAGATAAGCATCGCTTCTCTAACCAGTAAAAGGGATTCATGCTATGTGAAAGATTTGATAGGTGCAGCAGTAAGGAACGGAGGAGCCTCTGGAAAACTGGGAGGCATCACCTTTAACACTATTTAAATTTAACTGAGCATACATAACCAGTCATTATCCCAAAAATAGTGACCCCCATCTGGAACCAATGGGGGTGCTGTTTTGACCACCAAGTAGTTAGACTAATCTGCCCTCTCTGACTCCTCTGTTCTGTCAAACCTCCCCCTGGGCAATCACAGTGAGATCTGTGGATTTCTTGTATGACTTTCCCAGAGCATCAACACACATATACACAGATCCCCAACCTCTCTCTCTCTCTCACTCTCTTGCTCTCTCTCACTCTCTCTCTCTCACACACATACACACACACACATCACACACACACACATCACACACACACACATCACATATACACACATCACTACACACACACATCTCACACACATCACACACATATACATCACATACACACACATCACATACACACACATACATATCACTCACACACACACACATCTCACACACATCACACCCATATCATACACATACATCACACACACATACATATCATTCTCACACACACATCACATGTACACACACATCTTACACACACCACACACTACACACACACACACACATACAGACACACCATACAAACACATATCCCACACATTCTCCCCACCCCCTGAAAAAGGGCTTGTTTCATTACCATTGATCCATAGTTTTCCACAATGTCTCAGTTCGTGGCACCTTTAACTATCTCAGTAATTTTCCAAGGCATTCCCAGACCAAAAAAAAAAAAAAAAAAAAAAACCCAAAACCTAAGGTCCTGTTTACTAAGTAAGTAATTCCAAACAGTTTGTAAATATTTATATCTTAACAACTTTGAACCTATCGGACATTGCACAACATTGAAAACTTTAGGATGGGATTAGACATCCCCACCTTCATTTCCTGTTCCGTTCTGTTCAGTGTGGTACTAGCTTTCTATCACAGTACCTGCAGACCACCAAGTTTTCACAGTCCAATAGTGAATCAAGCAGACACAATGAGATGGAGCACAGGTATGAGGCTGGCACTTGAGAACAAGAGAAAGCGGGATCAAAAGTTCAAGACCAACGTTAGGAACACTGTAAGTTCAAGGCCAGCCTGGGCTACATGAAGCCCTATCAGTTAATTAAACTCAGGTCTTGGGACGTTGCTCATCCTCATGCTTGCCTGACCTGTGCAGGGCCCCGTAGTGCTGTTCCATCCCCAGCACTACGAAAACAGAACAAGACATAGAGATCTTGAGCTAAGAATTTGCATGGTGTCTGGAAAGTGCCACAATTGTTACTTTCCTCTAAACATTAATATCTTCCATAGCACCTGCTGAATTCACAGTGGTATGCCTTGCGCCTTGACACACAGTCTGGGGACCATGAGATTAGCCAATAAGGAAGAGGCAAGAGGATACAGTAGCTGGCACTTATCTCTTAGTTCATCTTGCAACGAGCTTGGAATCTCTACTAATAATGATCCCTTCTGAATTGGAACCTAAGAGGCATCAAGTAAGCTTATTAAGAGATTGTTTAATGAAATAAACAGGATAATTTGTGTTTAAGTGACTCATTTAAAAAAATTAGCAGATGAATTAATAGCTAATCAATAAGCTTTCCAAATCCTCAAAGCCATGAAAAGCTCTCCCTTGCATAAAGGGCTGTTTGCGCCCTGGGGGCCTTACTCAGTCCTGCATAAAGAAGAGACTGTGAAATCAGTCTCTGGATTAAACTTCTAGCTCCCTTTTTCTTTGCCAGGACTAATGATAATGGTGAAAGTAAAACAAACAAACAAGCAAACAAACAAAAAAAGTGCAAAACAAAACCCAGTATCTGGAGTTGATAAAGCACTTTGCAACACAAGCAGGAAGACCTGTACTTGGATTCCCAACGCCCATGTCAAAAGCCAGGCACCTGGGTACGTGCCTATAATCCCAGAGTTAGGGAGGAGGAGACAGGAGGAGCCCCATCTTACAGGCCAAATAGTCTGGCTGAGTCAGTGAGAGCCTGGACCAGTGAGAGACGCTGTCCAAAAAACAAGGTGAATAACTGGAAAGGACACCTGACATCGGCCTCTGGCCTGAGCCTGTGCACACTCGCGCACACAAACACATACACAATAAACACACACCGCAGAAAACAAACTAGAGCTAAAAACGATTGACTTCACTCAGCCCGGAGGAGCTAGAGAAACGCGGGCAGTCTTTCCAGGTACTTAAGTTAAAAGACATCAGAAAAATGGGACTCGGGTCTAAAGCCAGTCACAGCTAAGTTGCCAGTGTAACGGGGAGAAGGGATGCACAGAAAGGTCCAGCTTGACCTTCAGCTCCCCTCCCCTCGCATAGGCAGCCTGTATCCTGAGCAACCCAGCTGAGAAGAGATTAAGGTGTGGGGGGAAGGAGAGTCTCTACTGCTTCACTTACACAAATCTCTCTTTGTTAGACAATGAATACCCTGCAGAACAAAGAAAGGGAAACTCAAGTAACCAAAACCAGGGGAAAGAGAGATCACAACCTTCATTCTCAGGGGAACACCTTCCCTTCCAGACCCTTCTCTCCCCACGTGCCTCATCTGGCTTCTTTTTCTGTTCTGTTTTATTCTAGCCAGAAAAAAAGGAAGCCATATTGTTCTAGAAGATGCACCCATTTCCAGATGTACTTAAAACTGCTTTATGGTTACTTTGATCCAACACCTCTTTAACTGCTGCCCATGAGGCAGTGAACAACTGTGGTAGAATTTATTTTTTAAATCCTTCAGCATGGGACATCTAAGTTACTTCCAAATGCTGCTAACAGGATATTGTGATGAAAATCCTCCGAGGTGACCCTGGGGGTCCGGGTGGGGTGGGATGGAGGTGAGGGTGAGTCACAGTTCTTGGGTCAG
>JADRCC010564714.1:0-11004 GCA_019843855.1 Hylomyscus alleni
ACCACAGCCTGGCCTGTGTAGTATTCTTTTGTAAGCATTTGTAAGTTTTGTGTGTTTTCTATGACTTTAAGGATTTATATTACACAGGTACCATTAGATCACTATGCTTATATTTGCCAATAAGAAACTTGAACTTCAAAATGTTTTTTTAAATATCTGACTTATGTTTTACAGAGCTGAAACCAGAGCAGGTGAAGAATATGTCTGCCAGTGAGGTATATGCTATTTTATGACTTTATTTTCATTTAGATCCTCTAAAACTCATAATTTTTTTTCTAGTCTGTATAATTAGAAACAAGAGAATTTTAACTTTGTTTCATTTCAAAATATAAATCAGTCACCATGGTTTTTTTTGGTAATAGTTAAAAAATGCACAATCAAGCCGAGCAGTGGTGGCGCATGCCTTTAATCTCAGCACTTGGGAGGCAGAGGCGGACGGATTTCTGAGTTCGAGGCCAGCCTGATCTACACAGTGAGGTCCAGGACAGCCAGGGCTATACAGAGAAACTCTGTCTCGAAAATAAATAAATAAATAAATAAATAAATAAATAAATAAATATATGCATAGTCATTTTCTCTTATCAAGTTATGTAAGTACTGAATAAAAAGTTACAAGAAACTTGATTTAATGTTAGGAAGATACTTGTATGTTGCTAGGGATATGTATCCCATTATAGAATGCTTACCTGCTAGCATTTATAAGGCATTGCGTTTGTGCCACAGCAGTGTGGATAGTAGCAAGTTAGTTGTACAAGCAAGCAACTGACATGCTGTTTACAGCATGTCCTTTAAAGTCTTAGGTTTATTGTCACCAACCCGTTTCCCTCTGTGTCAAGCCTGGCAGAATTAGCAGATATGATTATTGTAAATAAAAGTGACCAATGTAAAAACTTAGAAAACTATGGAGAGAATACGTAGAAGTAAAGTAAGTTTTAGTTGTTGTCTTAGTTACTTTTTTATTGTTTAAAAAAAAAAAGCCAGGCGCTGGTGGCGCATGCCTTTAAGCCCAGCACTTAGGAGGCAGAGGCAAGTGGATTTCTGAGTTTAAGGCCAGCCTGGTCTACAGAGTGAGTTCCAGGATAGCCAGGGCTACACAGAGAAATCCTGTCTCCAAAAAACCAAAAAAAAAAAAAAAAACCAAGCATGACCAAAGTAGCTTAGAAAATAGCAGCTGTGACCAGCCCAGCAGCAGGCAGGCAGGCATGCTCCTGGGACAGTAGCTGAGAGCTTCCACCTCCAACTGGGCCACACCTCCTCGCCCTTCTTAACTTCAACTTCAGATCACCCATTCAAATATATGGGCCTATAGAGACTATTTTTATTCAAATTACTACAGTTATATTTCCTAGTGGTAGAATTAAGTTATTTTTCCATTTGTATTTTGTCAGATTTTTCTCTAATGTATTTTTTTACTGAGGAAAAAATATACTTTGAACTGTTAATATCTGTGAAGCTAAATACAAGTAATTAAGAGTACAGTGCCATACATTTTTGTATGATATCTTCTATAGCAAACTTGCCTAATATATAAAATACATTTAAATGATTAGCATGATTTTCTAAGAAATCTGTTATAAAGAAGTCTGTTATAAAATTAACAAACTTTTGGGGCTGGAGAGATGGCTTAGTGGTTAAGAGCAATGACTGCTCTCCCAAAGGCCTGAGTTCAAATCCCAACAACCACATGGTGGCTCACAACCATCCGTAAAGAGATCTGACATCCTCCTGTGGTGTGTCTGAAGACAGCTACAGTGTACTTGCATATAACAATAAATCTTTTAAAAAAAAATTAATAAACTTTTAACCCATTTTCCACTGTATAAGTGTTCATCATTTCTGTGTCAATTTTTTTTAATCTAGATGAGAAATATTCGATTATCTGACTTCACAGAATCCTTAAAAAAGATAAAACGCAGTGTGAGTCCCCAGACCTTAGAAGCATACATACGCTGGAACAAGGACTTTGGAGACACCACTGTTTAAAGGAATGAATGCCTTCATAAGCCCACAGAACATTGAACTGAACAAGAAACAAGAGCTTCAGCTACAGGAACCCAGACTTCGTTTACAGGACCTTTTAGAGTTTTCATTTTTGTGCACCAAACTTGAAGAGGAACAAGAAGACAGACCTAAATAAAATATGCAATATGAATGGAATTTTTGTTTAAGGCCTTCTTACGTGATGTGATGGTTTTCTCAGTGGGCACTGTTAGAGCACAGCAAACAGATTCTGGGTCATTGCTGATAATAATCATCGTGTAAATAATAATTTGTACATCGGATCCAGATGAAAGTATTGAAGAGACAGTGAGTGGTGAAGACACAAAGAGCCCTCTGTTGTCTGTCTCCTAGTGTTTGCCCTGCCGCAGTCTGTTTTCTGGTTTCCTTCCTACTGTCCCCTTAGCGCCCTATGATTGGAATACCAAGCGTTTGGAGTTCTTCCTGCTTTCTTACCAACTCCAGTGTGCCAAATGGAAATCTTCCCATCTGGGAGACTCTTTTCCACCTAGATATACAAACATTAAACACTTGATGTGTTCTTTTCACATTTTATTTTTCTGTTTTATTGCCTTGCTGCCAAACAGTTTAGAAAGCAACTTAATAGCAACAACAAGAGAAAATCTGGCACAGCCGAGGTTTGAAAGTGGGATTCACTCTGTCTGTGTAACGTACATCAGTCCTCCTGTGCCCTGTAGTATTTTTTTCCAATATGCCAGAAATCCACTGTAGACTTAACTTACTCCATCTGGAATTCATTTTTAGTGAAGTTATTCTAATATTTTAGAGAACCAGTTTGGTTTTTCTAAACAGGGTTTCTCTGTGTAGCCCTAGCTGTCCTGGAACTCTGTAGACAAGGCTGGCCTCAAACACAGAAATCCACCTGCCTCTGCCTCCCAAGTGCTGGGATCAAAGGCTTGCACCACCATTGCCCAACTAGAGAGCCAGTTTTAACTTATAATTTGAGGCACCAGTGTGAGAGAAGGGATATATTAGGAGGTAAGACATTTCTAATTTATTGCTTATCACTTTCTTACTGTTTACAGACAACTAAATGCCAGTGGCACTACCACCTCTTACTAATTACTGTCCCTTCCATGAAACTTAAAATACCGAATTTTTCTAAACGGCATATATTTTATAGGTTTCTTGTGCTCACTTTGTAACTAAAAAGTGCTAGTCTGTTGATCTACCTTTTGTTTCCATAAAATGTATAGTAATTCTTGTTTGTATAAATATGGCTGGACTTTTATTATAAAAATGTACTATAGGAAGTAGAGGCTCATGTGAGGCCTTTTAAGGATTGTATAAAGGCAAATAGATATTTGCCATTAGTTTACTGGTTAAAAGTTTGTTTACAGAATTTTTCTTTGGTGCTTAAATAATGCTATATAAAATTTCATGGGTAGAAAAATAATTTTGTGGTAGTAACACCAACTTTTCATGTAAGAAACATGTTTGAGAAAACATACTAAAACACTTGCCCTTTACCCCAGATAAAATTTTTATGATAAAGACATACATCCTCAATTTTTACCCTTGCCCTTGTTAAAGATTTATTACTTAAACATAGAAGATGGATTATTTCTTTGAATCATATGCTATTTTTAGCTGTAATTTAAATCATGTCTCTTAATCATGATTTCAGACATCCCTGGATCATAAAAATGAAGTTTTGATCAATAGGGAAACAAATTTAAACCGAAGCTATGCATA
The DNA here is from genome assembly GCA_019843855.1 of Hylomyscus alleni. Lineage (NCBI taxonomy): Eukaryota > Metazoa > Chordata > Mammalia > Rodentia > Muridae > Hylomyscus > Hylomyscus alleni. Next base: position 3,715 of record JADRCC010564714.1, read on the forward strand.
ATTTTTGTTCTGGGCAGTGTCTTTTTAAAGTCTCAAATGATAGCGCCGTCAGTTATAAAATACTCATGATCCCACCCCCGTGATGGTGAGAGGAACTGCAGAAGTCCTAACCCAAACATCTACAGTAAGGCTCTAAACGTGCACCGCTTTCAATTACAGTAAGGCTCTAAACGGGCACCGCTTTCAATTATAGTAAGGCTCTAAACGGGCACCGCTTTCATTTAGGAGAGGACAACAACATTCCCACTGTTTATATATTAAGATAGGCTTCAGATCACTGTTTAAATAGAAGAGCCTTTAAAATCATGGTTGATTCATGATTCTGTCAGGACAAGTTTTAGGTGGTAACAAAATTTTTAAATGTCTAAAAGATACAAAATGAAGTTACCCTAAAATTCGGAGTATTACCGCATGAGTGTCCATCGCTGTAGAGAAGCACCTTTGTTCATCAGGTTGGTGGTTCAGCTACTGTTAGAAAATGTCCTCCGTGACTCTGTGTGACCCAGGTATATTATATGGAAGGCCATTTTGTTACTGTCTTTTAAGATAGGGTTTCTTGGAGCCTAAGATGGCCTAGAACTCACTGGGTGGCCTATAAATACCTTAAACTGATCTTCATGCCTGCATCTCCCAAGTGCTGGGGATGCTGCCATGCACCCCACACCAAGAGGCTTGCTCTTCTTCAGATACAAGTTACTGGGGTTTCCAAATTAACATTAGATTTTATGTTGAGCTCTGTTTACTGTTGAAGATAATGTTTAAGTAATAAGGATTGGTCGTTCTTCATGTTAATACGACAGAGTCCTTGTAAGCTCGGTGAACTTATTGATCACCTAACTGAGCCAAAGGAAAGAGTCAATACAATCTTTCCAGATCTGCTAGGGCTATAAAGCTTTTCTGAGACTAGATGCTCACTGAATTTATTTTTGTCTCTCTATGTTTAACAGGACAAACAGGATTTTAAGTTAAATACATGTGTCATTCTTTGTTTATACTGTAAAGTTGTTTATATATCATACAAAAGCTAATTAATTCTTTGAAAGAATGAACTACTTAACAGTTTGCTTTTTGTTTTCTTAAGTCAGATTTTCCTTTAAATGACGGTTTCAGTTTTAGTCTTAATTTTATATCTGCAAAACAAATGACTTAAAAGGGTGCGTACAGCTACATAACGTGGGGTTGTGTTGTAAATAAATGACAAACTTTGTTTTGCCTTAATTTTTATAGTCTTTGATATTTCAGGGGAGGTAATTTCATGGAATATTTTGTAACTCTTTTGCCAATAAAATCTGAGCAGAATATGCAAAGCAGTAAATAGAAGGTTCTGGATAGCAACCCAGACCAGTTATAATGGACATAAATTCCTGTTTGTAGAGCTCTCATGTATTTAGTTTCTAGCCTGTGCAGTTCATTTGAAAATGAAAATCAAGCATAATACAGCCAACAAGTTCAGACGAAGAAGTATATCAGGCTTCTGAAGCTGCTGGAAATGAGAAAGGAAATCTTGGAAGGTACTGGATAAGTTGGTCTCTGTCGTCTGCAGATTCCTTTCAAATCCTTGTACTTTCCAAAATTTTCCATCTAGAAGGATATTCAAAGGAACCCAGCAGATAGCCAACTCTAAAGAGCTGAGCAAAGGGAGCACTCCTGTACTCCAGTCCTTGTGTGACTGAAGGAGGCGAATTCAAGGCCAACATATAATCTCCATTCGAGCCTGAGCTACTTAGATCCTGTCTCTCAAAACAGACAAGCCTGTGGTGATAGTGAATGTCTTTAATTCCTGCACCCTAGAGGCAAAGTGGATGACTTCTGAACAATAAAACTATTTTCATAGCTGCTTCATAACTGTAATTTTGCTACTGTTATGAATCATAATATTAATATCTGTGTTTTATGGTGGTTTGGGGTGACCACAAGAGAATGACTGACCAGGCCAGCCAGGGAGGTCTACACAGTAGACCTGTCTCAAAAACCAAATCATAGAAAAAACCCGAAAGACAGCAAAAAATGCACAAAAATACTGCTGTTTGAGGGTAGAGTTTTAATGTTGAAAATGGAAACTCTAAGGACAAAATGAACAGAAACTCTGACAACTTAAAATAATTTCAGTATCGAGGTTATCTTTTTAATAGTTTAAATCCAGAATAGATATAGCATTCTTTTTTGTTTTTTTGAGACAAGGTTTCTTTCTATAGTCCTGGCTGTCCTGGAACTCACTCTGTAGACCAGGCTGGCCTCAAACTCAGAAATCTGCCTGCTTCTACCTCCCAAGTGCTGGGATTAAAGGCATGTGCCACCACTGGCCCTCATAGATATAGCATTCTTTAGAAGAAAACAAAATCGAAAGTTTTCACAATAGTACCCAAGATCAAATACACAATAATATCTAAAATTCCAAAGGAAAGTTACATAATCTACAATCAAAATACATGGAAAGACATGCACATATGGCCCCCTTTTCAGGGAAGAACAGTAGATGCCGTGGAAATGTTGATCAATTTATAGAAAAGAGGACAAGAGATCCTAATTTTCAGCAGAGAAATAGAAATTACAAACTCGAAAATTAACAAAAAGTAACTGACTCAATCATTCTAGCAAATGTTCTTAATGCTAAACCAGTCATCAGAAGTACTGAACAGGAACATAGGAAAGGTTTGTGACAGTAGGACAGCATTATGCCTGTGAGAAGAGAAGAGTAATGGGACAGAAACAGGTAACTGTGTGGCTTGAATTCTCCCCACCCCTCTCCCAGTGAAAAGTTACCACTGAGCCACAGAATCTGTAAAATACAGATTTTAAGACTCCTCACCTGTATTTAATTCCTCCAGCAACAGTGAACATGTAGTGGTAACTCTGACCACTATGAATTAACTACCCAGTCAATCTTTATAACTCCCCCACCCTCCTTTTTAAAAGACAAGGTATCACTGTGAAGTTCTGGCTGACCTAGACCTTACAGAATTCTGCTTGCCTCTGCCTCTAGCTACTAGGACTAAAGACGTGATTCACCATACTAGCACATTATCTTAGTTTTGACATACTACTTACAAATAACTTTAATTTTTTTTCTTCTTGCATGTGTCTCTTACAATTGCACTAAGATCAGTGCCTAATAGATAAGGTCTGCAAATACAATCTTTATAGACTGCTATAACATTACTGTGTAAGACAGAAACTGGAGAGATTTAAAACAGTGTCTTAGGGATAAACCCAAGTATGTTAAATTCAAAATCAGCTATTCTGAGTTCCACACTAGCTTGTGAAACAGATAAAACTTAAGGTATGCTTCAGATTTTAAAAACTATTTTATTCTTGGACAATTTGCTAGTGTATAATAAATTTTAGTCCTTTTCTCACCCATCCTCCCCCTGGCCCCAAAACTATTCTTTCTAAGAAATCCCTTTCTTACTGTCACGTCTTTTAGGTCGTGAAGTGTGACTTGAGTTCAGTGTCCTGCCACAGCCTCCCAAGACAGACACCACATAGAAAGCAGTGGATTCAAACTATAAGGGCTTATTTTTTCATTATGTTTGAGATGATCTCACTAACTGGGGAGGCTGACAGTGACCTACTCTAAAGCCCAAGTATGCTTGAACTGAATATTTCTACCTCAGTTACCAAATCTATAGGGTTACAAGTTTGCACTCAGTTGTGTGTTACCAGTCATGCATAAGGGCTCTACCACCTAATCGAGGTGTCAGATCTTTTTTTTTTTTTTTTTTTTTTTTGGTTTTTTGAGACAGGGTTTCTCTGTGTAGCCCTGGCTGTCCTGGAACTCACTCTGTAGACCAGGCTGGCCTCGAACTCTGCAGTAGCCACGTGGATGCCTGGAGTCAGTCTGGAGCCTCGGGAAGAGCCATCTCTTCAGCCCACTTTGTGATTTGGAGGGGGTGGGGCGGGTTGGTTTTATGTTTGTTTGTTTAGGTTTTGGTTTTGAGACAGGGTGTTGCTGTGTAGTGCAGTCTTCCTGCTCCAGCCTCCAGCGTTACAATTATATGCAGGCAATGCTTCACCCTGACCGGTGACGTGCACCAGTAAAGTGCCAGTGGAGGCCAGAAGATAGCCTTATTCTTAAGGGTTGACATCCACCTTGGTTTTTGAAATAGCATCACTAAGGATACGCCTGCCTCTGCTTCCAGAGTTCTGAGATCAAACAGGCATGGTCACTATTATGGCATAGGCTCCTGTCATTTAACTCGAATCCTTGTGTTCTTCAGTCAAGCGTTTTCTGCGACATTATTTTTAATGAAACCGAGTTGGGAATTTGATAAATGTATTTTAATATAGGCTAAGTCTATGTAGAGGAGCCTGACCTCGAAATTACCTAGACACGCCCAGCCTTACTGTGACATTTCTTAATGTCCCTGCTTCTTCATTTTTAAAACTGGAGTATTAATGTAATAAACTCACAACTCAGGTCAGGTAGAAGCTTTTGAATAGGCTCAAAGTTCCTCCTAAAGTGATAGCCGCCCACCCTTTCCCTTGGGCAGCCCCGCCCCGAGCAGCTGTAATCCGCCCACTTCTCAGGCCGCGGTAGCCGGAAAGGGGGTGACCTCGGCACATGCGCAGTCCCGCCCCCGTCGCCCTGCAAACAATCGGACCCTGGAGGCCCGCCCCTTCCGCTTGAGAAATGCGACTTCTCAGAGCGTCTTCCGGCGGGAGCTGTACGGCTCCTTACCATGGTGAGTTGGCCGTGGGGTGTGCGGGATTCTTGCGGGGTGTTTTTCTCCTGCTTCCTCGCTCGAGCACCCTGCTGTACCGCAGCCGCTCGGAACCGCGTGGTTGGGCCTGCGCTGGGGTCTCCAGAGCTCCGGTCCTTTAAGGGTTCCTGCTTTGTGCCTCTACAACTGGGGAATCCCAGATTTTCCTGATGTTAAAATTAAAACTTCTGAAAACAAGTGAACACCATCAGCGACTTGATGCCTGAGTGGGGCTTTGTAGGGCGTGTTCACTCATTTGCATTTCAGTGTTTAAATAGCTTGGCACTGACCATCCTCTTATTTTAAGCACCAGCGGCTACAGAGAGGGTTAGTGGAACAGCTAGTATACGTTGCGGTTGTTGGAATGTCATGTTGTTCCTAAAAATTATTAGGTTAATTATTAAGCTGAGTGTTATGGCACATGCCTGTGGTCTACAACTCTGGAAGCTGAGGCTGGAGGGTTGCACTTCGAAGTCCATCCTGAGTTACATAGAGACCCTACCCGAAAAAAAAATCTAAAACCAAACAACAAAACTCATAAGTCAGACATAATTCTCTCAGAATTGTGTAAAAGGTGAGCAGGTTTTCAGATGTCAAGAGTGCTGGCCGCTCTTTGAACAGATCACAAAAACTCATTGAGCCCTTATTGGTAACTTATATATGACAACGACATATTTACTGTTGCCACTGTAAAGTTTTCTTCTTTGGATATTAAAAAAAATACATTAATAACTTTAAATTACATTAAAATGTCTGATGAAGATCTTTAAAAGAATTTACTGTATTTTAAATTGTGTGGGTATGTGCATGTGAGTGCAGCTGTGGGAGAAAGCCAAGAGACATTAGATCCCCTGGAGCTGGAGTTACAGGCAGTTGTGAACAGATGTAGTTGCTTGGAATCAAACTTGGGTCCTGTAGAAGAACAGCACGTGTTCTTAAGTACTGAGCCATCTCTCTGGTTCTGAAGTTTTGTTTTGTTTTTGCTTTTGTTTTTTTATTTTGTGTATGATGTTTTGTCTGCCTGTTTGTTGGTCCATGAAGTACATACCTGGTGCCTGGGGAAGTAAAAAGAGGGTGTTGAATCTCCTGGAACTGGAGTTACAGACTACTGTGAGTGCTGTGTGGGCACAGGGAACTGAACTTCTGTCTTTTGTAAGAGCAGTAAATACTCTTAGCTTGTGAGTCATAGTTCTAGCCCTTGGTAGGAGAGAAATCACACACAGTACTTTCATAAAATTTCAGTAATCCTTTGGGTAGAGAAAATGGATAAAATAAACCAGTTGTGCATGTCTTTAATCCCAGCACTCTGGAAACAGAGGCATGTTGGATCTTGATACAATATCATCATGCCTGTCACTGAATCAGAAACCATGCTTTCATGGCAAGCACTTTATAAACTGAGCCATCTCACTTCCACAGTGTCAGGATGGCATAGGAAGTGGCCCTCTGCCTTTAAATACCTGTTGACCCTCTTAACCTAAAACTTAAAGTAACTTAAGTCCATGGGATAAACTGGGGACTGGAGAGATGAGTGACGCATCACTTAAGAGCACTTTCTATTTACAACCTGTAACTCCAGTTCCAAGAACCTGCTGCCTCCACGGGCATCCACACACATGGATAGCACACACTTAAACAGACACAGAGACACAAACATAAATCTTTAAAATAATTTTCTGTATTGGGCTGAGGCCAAATAAATATCCAAGAATCCCACTGCTTTTGTTGTTGTTGTTTTGGCAGGATCTCTCTAGTAGCTGGCTATCTCAGAACTCAGTATGTAGATCAGGCTAGCCTCATGAAGATCCTCCTGCCTTTGCTTCCCCAGTTCTGGGAATAATGATGTACACTAGCACACCTGGCTCAAGGAGCACTCTTAGGCGACATGTTTAAATCCTCATTGTGTGTGTCCACTGAACTGTGTTAAAAAGGACATTTCCACATAAATACATTTGTAGTTGACTACTTGTCAACGATTCCTCTCTCCCTTCTGTGTCCTCACCTTTCCCAGTTCCATGGCACCCTTTGCTTCCCTAGACAGCTTGATGAAGCAGCTTACTTAGGGGTAAAAACACTCCATACGCCTTTTCTTGCCTTCTTTTGCCTGATTGTGGGAGTGGTTTTGCCATGCATCATAGGCCAACAGATCTCTTCTCAACCTGCGGGTTGGGACCCCTTTGGGGGGTTGAAAGACCCTTTCACCGGGGGCACATCAGACACCCTGCATATCAGATGTTTCCATTACAATTCATAAGAGCAGCAAAATTACAGTTAAGAAAGCAACAAAATAATTTTATGGTTGGGGGGAAGGGAGTCACTGCGACATGAGGAACTGTGTTACGGGTGCACAGCATGAGGGAGCTTGAGAAGCACTGGCTTAGGCTGCCTCCTCCTCAGTGCTGAGATACTGGTGTGTACTGCCCTCAGCTTCCACACAGTTCACTTCAGATGAAAATAGTCTATTCTTAAAAGAATATTTTCTTATTTTATGAGTATGGATATTTTTTCTTCATATATGTCTGTTCACTAAATGTGTATATTACCCGTGGAAGGCAGAAGAGGACTTCGGCTCCTTTGAAACTGGCATTCC
>JADRCC010564717.1:0-11342 GCA_019843855.1 Hylomyscus alleni
CAGTGAACAGTTTCATACCCAGGTGCTAGGAACTCAGCCAGGAGTGAGCTCCAGGCTGCAGGCAGATCTGTGTCAGTTAGTACACAGGCATTGTTAAAGAGCCTGGTGAGGATACAGAGGGACCATGAGTGGAGGAACAGTGGACCTCAGAGTCCACAGAGTAGAACGACTAGGAAGGAATTAGCCTTCAGAGCCAAATGCTGGCCATTACAGTTAATAGGATCAATCCTCTACCCTGAAGTATAAATAATGGTGACTGGCTTCTCTGACTTAATCATTTTTGACCATGATGGATGAATTTAAGTACAAAAATTAACTAAAACAAAAGATTTTGATGCTTTAAATTTGACTCAATTTCCTGAATGTCACTGTCCTCACTGTACTGACGCCAGTAATAAACACCAGCAGTAAGGATGTAGGTCACGGAACACATCACCACTCAACAGCCTAGCTCTAGCTTGTGAACCCACTCAATATTACTCAAGAGCTTACTTTGGCATTTATTATGTGATAAGTTAGGAAAGCAGCTATGGAAACTTACAAAGTACTATGAGTAAGTGGCAATCTTTTGGAGAACATAAAGTGGATGCTACATTCCAAAGGAAGTACTAGTAAACAAAATCTCATAAATGCGGAACTAGATAAGCCCAGGAAATTGCTCTTATACTGCACCAAGCTATAAAACATAGGGTCATGGAATTGCATGTGCTTCCTTCCCCTCCATAACTGTCTCTTTAGGACATTGTCTTCCTGAAAAAGGAAAACAGAGTGGCATGGTAGCACACACCTTTAATCCCAGGAGTAGGAAAGCAGAGGCAAATGAATCTTTATGAGCTATTCCACACAGTGAGATCTAGGCTAGCCAAGGATACATAGTAAGACCTGACTCAAAACCAAACAAAACCAAAAATCAAACAAAAACAGAACCCTGATATACTTTATCAACTTGTGAGGCTTCCTTAGCAATTTACTGTTATATAACCCAGGACATTTTAACTCAGAAATTAACTTCTGTATACTTCCGTGGGCTAGAAACCTGAGAACAAAATGCAAAACAGTCCAGCCCCTTCTGAGATCTCTGTCCATGCTTGGCTCACAGGCAGCTAGACAGCCTCTCCATTCCTTTCCTGATCATCCACCTGTGTAGACCTGTGTCCAACTCTCCTCACAGGGAAGCAATCATACCAGATTAGGGCTCATCCATGAGACCTTATTTGACCTTGCCCCTTTAAAGACTTTTTGTCCAAATATAGTCACATTCATGAGCTATGGGGATTTCAACATATGAATTTGGGTAAGACACCATTCAGGCCCATTGTATGTGCTATAAATGCAAAGAAAAATTCTAAAATCAGCAACTATTACCTACAGAGTGTCCATTAAAGAGTTTGATGGGAGCCCTGGAGTCAAAGGAGCTTGACTAGGTCAGGTTTCTGTCAGAAAGGGCATGGATAAAAGAGGTAGAGATGTAACCCTTAAACAGTTAGGTCGGAGCTCACAGAAACCCACCTGAGGTGGAAGAGCCACCAGAAAGAAGCTATGCCCAGCCTCAGTCTCACAGGCAGTGGAAGGAATGCGTTGAGCAGCAGGCTCTTGCTGTGCTATACTTGTAGTTGGAGCAGGACTACCAGCTCATCTCTGTGGGCACCTCCCTGGAATAAGCCCTGCTGCTGCTACTACAAACAGGAGAACCTACAGGATGTGCCCACACTACCTACCATGGAAGTCAGAGTGGGGCCTGCAGGAGAGGAATGATAAACATAGATTCTATGGGCCCCTGTTGCCCATCCAGTGTAATGAAGGAGAACTTCTGCAGGATTGGGCCTCACCCTGTGCCTTCAGATTTTGCCAGGAGCATCCCTAGAGGCAAAAGAGGAGCACTCAGGAAGTGGGTCAGCTTAGCCTTAGTATACAGGCTCAAAAGAACAGTCTGGGGGCGCTTCATTTTCAGTAAGGCACACGGAAAGTTGAAAATCAGATCTTCCCAGAAGCCTTGCATGAAGCTTCTGTGGCTGTTCTACCAAAGTCATATGAACTTTGCAGCAGCGATAATGGATTCTACGAAGCCCTAAAGGCCTGAAGGTCACAGTTCAGGAACTGGTGGGGTCTCACTGGCTGCCTTGGGAGGATCTGGGGAACAGCTGCAATTTCAAATGGATAAATTTCACTGTGCCTCTTGCTTTGGTCATCAAAAGAATATGAAAAACAGAGTCTCATTAAAGTTTCCAACCTCAGCTAACATCAGTCATGTGACAACGAAAAATTTAACTAAGAAGTTGGAATTGCAGAAAGGTACCTAGTATTCGGCTACCTTTTCCTCTGGTTTTAGAAAATAAACTTGAAACATTAGGAGCTCAATGGGTTACTAACATACCTAAATTAGACATTGTCTCCACAGTGTTAAATATTAAACACACTATTTAGATTAAAGGAAACTTGGTCCCTTTTTTCAGGACTTTCACCTATTTTAAGTTCAAAAAAATTGTTTTATGTTCCCTTTATAGAGAAAAAACAATTGCTATACTAAGACAGCCTTATTATCTCCACTTGAAATGAAACTACTAGTCCAGTTTCAGTATAGGAACTAGACAATACATCAACTACAAGCAACTTTAAAGTCAATACTGGCATGGAAATAGGGTGTAACCAATTTATAGGGGGAAATTATTCTACTATTTTGAAATACAACAAAAATAATGTCTAAATTCAATGACTATCAGAAGTACCAAGAGTATGAACAACCCTTAAAGCCTAAAGGGCCATAAATAGGGAAAATATTGAATACCTAGTAAGGTATTGATTGGACTTTAATTCTCCCATGACTTACGATGGGAAGAAAAAGGTAAGTATCTGGTCTATAACCCTGACCAGATTGAATTGTATCAATAGAGGGAAGGGAAGAGAGGGATCTACCCACTACAGCAAGCATTAAATTAGAAAAAGCCTTACCAGGAATAACCAAGATCTAAAACCAAACCACAAACACCCCAAAGGGCTAACCTGGGTAAAGATACAGCTGGTGATTCTCAGCTCTAGCTATGCTGACCTCGCACAAAGTGACAGGCAAAGTCATACTTGTTCTCACAGTGGAATCCACATATGCTGCACTGAAAGGGACTGTCATTCCCATGGCATCCCATATGGATAGTGTAGAGAATGCTGTCTGCAAAGTATGTGTCACAGTGCTGGCAGTAGTAGAGCAGCTGAGCGCCCTGCGCCTGCGGGGTTGCGGCTGGACTGCTTGGCTGGCTGTTTCCAAGGATGGGGGTGCTGTTGTAGCCACTTGGCTGCTTGCTGGATCCGACCAGTGGACTGCAGTTCCTCTGACTCGACGGTGGAGAAAGCCTGAGGACTGCGAGAGAGCTCTGAGGGACACTCCCTTGGGCAGAGAGCTGTTGCATCACTAAAGGCTTCCATTCTTCTAGGATGGAGTCTACATCAGCGTAGATAGGGTTTGGGTTTTCAGGTGGCAAGGTGGACAAGTGCCCTGCTCGGTCAGACAGCTGATTCAAAGGATTATCCATAAACCAGAGTCCTTGTGGGTCCTCTGGCAGTCTGCACATTGAAGTTTTATCCATATTGTCACAGAAGCCATTCTGAACATTTGGGATCTTGTGTTTAGAATCACTCAGGTGATCTGGTTTCTGAACAACCACAGAAGGTGCAGAGAAGGTGATGAGCACCCCTCGTTTGCCATCCTCCATGTTGCTCTTATTCTCTAAGGTCCCCCACATTTTCACACTGCTTAAGGAGGCCCTGGGACTGGTCAGCGGTAACAAATTATGCTTGCGTCTTCGATGGTGGGACAGGTTGCTTCCGTAATTGCAGCGATAGGCACACAATTCACACCTGTATGGCTTTTCTCCAGTGTGGGAGCGCATGTGGGCTTCGAGGTACCGCTCGTAAGCCGAGGCAAAGGGGCACAGGCGACACCTGTGCGGCTTCTCGCCCGTGTGGATTCTCGTATGTTCCATCAGCCGAGCTGTTCTCTGGCTGGAATAGCCGCAGTATGAGCACTGCAGCTTCCGGTCCACGGTCCTTTCGAAGTCCTCCAGCATCAGCACCCGGCTCCTGTCCAGGGCATCCCCCGAGGCTCCGGGACCTCGGGCCTGCGTCAGGTCCGCAGCCAGCACGTTCACTCTGCGGTGGGTCTGCGGGCTCAGGAACTCCCGGAAGCTCCTCTGGAAGTCCTGCTGCTCCACTTTCTTCTCCCCCATCTCGACCTTACACCCCTCCAGTCCTTTAAAAGTCACTTACTCTCAGGTCTATTTCTGTCTCCTTGAGGCTGGCCCCACCGAAAGTCCTCCCGACTCTCCTTGGGCTTTCCACCCCAAGCCGCTCCCTTTCTCTTGACACCCCAGAGCCTGGAGATTTTTCTGACACACACAGCCTACCTCCAAAGGCCCGCAAGGTCAGCCTTGCTCACCTCAGCCTTCACCCGTCATGCTGTTGGCTTACCCAAGTCTCGCGAGAGGAAAGCTAAACCAAGAGGAACACTGGCATGGAAGAGCCACGTGCAGCACACACCTACACATACCTCAGGCCACGTGCAAGACGAATGCAGGGGCGACAGATGGCTCCATGGGAAAACGTTACAGATGGGCAGGCTACATTTGGTTATACTTTATCTGTATTTCCATCCCAGAACACTTAGCGCTCTCTTCTTCCACCACTCCTGGCACCCCAGAATCAGGATTCTTGGTTCAGAGCAAAGTATTGCCCACAGTGGACATCGGTGGGGCTGGGCCAACTGGTCACTGATACAGAGGGATGAAATTGGGAGGGACCATGCTGCACACAAATGGTTATCCATTTCTACTTGCCCATGCCTGTCTGCCGCCGCCTCCCATTCCCGAAGCTCCAAGGAACATCTTCTTGACTCTCCACCTAGAAATGTTCAGACATCCGAGTTCCCTCTCTACCTTTCTAACTCGGCTAGCCCCTGTTTCGCTTTCAGCCTCTAAGATTTGTCTGATGTTGTTCTTTTTGTTTCCATGTTCATTCTTTATACCACCTTTTGTCAAAATTACTTTCCACCATTCCATCATTTTCTTAGGGGTTTGTTAATTACGTGTTTGTGCCTTTTACGTTTAAATGGAAATGCCTATAATAAGCTTTAGTTGTGGGGAAATGGGGAAGAGATCTGAAAAACAGGAATGATTAAACCGTATTCCCTCTCATCTGAGAAAAAGTTTTGTTTTTAATTCAGTCATTAAGTTTTGCTAAATAAAAGTACTCAATCAAGAGCATTCATGACCACATTCAAAGCACATCCACCCACATACATGCAGGGACTGAGAAACCCAGCATAAAATAAAATGAGCTCTGATTCCTAGCAGCTCCTTATACAGCCCAGACTGGTTTAGCCAATAAACTTTCCTTCTCGGAAAAGTTATTTAATCTCTGATCCACTCCGAGTAAGTTGTATACACTGTTTTCATCATATATAGTTTGGACAAGCAAGGATTGTCTCTCTCATCAAGAACCGACGTAGGAGGAGGCCTTCATCATTCAGAGCCTTGCCACCTAAGTCACACCACGTAGACCTCTGGACACAGACACTCTCCCCTGAGCTAAGCCAAAGTTCCCCCAGGCACCCAGGCTCATCACCGGCCCTCGCAGCACACTCATTCCCAACTCCACACAATTCCCAGAGGTGACTGGCCTCTCAGGAGTTTGAGAACACCTCCCTCTTCAGCCTCACCCCATACCGTTTCTCACCCATGCTGGGGGCTCCCATCTTAGGCTGCATTCTGCCACTCCCACACCCCGATGGTGGTTTCCACATCCCCTTGTCCTATTTACCATCTTTTCTTCCCAATCTTTGGATGGTGGGCTAGAATTAGAAGGGAGATCAAAGTGTTTGAGAAATCTTACTAAAAGTAGATTTTTAAAACAACTTAAGCCTACAAGTTTTCTTCTATAAATGGTCATGCTACCTTATCACATCAATAGAAAAGAACAAAGACGTAAGGAAGAGGCCTCTATGAAGAAAACAAGAAAGGAGAAATATAGTATCTCAAGTCTGATATGGCAAGACAAACTCAAACACAAGAAAAAAATCACACAAAAACAAAGATTAATCAGAAGATTGGCAAGGAATAAACAGATACAGAAAGAACAGTAAAACACAAAAATGAGGAAATAGATCACTGAACCAGAAATCAAATGTTTTAAATGGTTGGCCATGGTGGTGCACACCTGTTTCAGTACTCCAGAGGTAGAGACAAGCAGATATCTATCATTTTAAAGCTAGATTGATCTACACAACAATTTTCAGGCCAGCTAAGGATACATAGAGACACCCTGTCTCAAAATAAATACATAAAATTTGAAGATTTACATTTAAATAATTAAATAGAAAAAGGGTGAAAAAATCCACCAATTTGGGAAACAATGTCCATATGATTATATGTCCCTTCCTGTCATATTCATAGTGATACTGACAATGAAATAAAACATATATGCAAACATATAATGAAAAAGTTTCTAAAAAAAAAAAATTAAATGATAAGTGTTGCCTTGCTAATTCAAGTCGAAGTCTACCATCATCTGGATAGCCTTCTGGGCTTGGAGCAAAGTGTTCAACTTCCTTCATTGGCAGGGCTTCTCCTTGTCTGGGGAGCTTGAAACCCATATACCTCTACCTGCAGAATGTCACATAGCCTTGGTCAATATTACAGGTTAAGCTTCCTTTCTCCGGATAAGAACTCAATCAGCTACCACTCGAGATTCCTAGACTTACTCCCCAAGCTAATGAGGCTTCTCAGCACCTTAAGCCTTCAGCCAATGACCTTTGCTCATCCTGGATATTCCTACCCCCTTAACCCAAAACCATATAACCCTTGATTCACCCCGAGTAAAGTTGATCTATCTCCCTGAAGCTAGTCCCAGTGTGTTGTCATTACTGTATGAACTCACAGGGCTTCTGATCCCTCTTCTGTCTTCTCAGCTCCATTTACCTTTGTGAACCTATATTGGTTGATGATCCCCAAAGCCAGGGAGGGTACAAAAAAGAAGTGTGCGTGTTGTTATTTTTTTTAAGTTTTATTGCAATATGATAAGAAAAGTTACATGATTTCAATTTATCTGAATTTGTTAACATTTAAAAACATATTTTAAGTAAATAGAATTAAATCACATTCTTATTTTCCTTTTGTACCCCAACTCCTCCCAGAGACCCCCCTTTCAATACCTACAATATCTTTTTTATCACATTCTTTAAAATTTATAAAATATTATAACAATAAAAGTGAGTATTATAAAAGTTGTTTGATATAAAACAACAATCAATTTAACAGATGCTTGTCTATGGCAATACTGAAAATACAAACATTTTTCTCAATATAAACTTTAAATAACTACAAACATTATGAATTGTATATTTCAAAATAATACATCACTACTGATATTTCCTTAAATGAACATAAATATATAAAGTGTTTTTGTTTGTTTGTTTGTTTTGTATTTAGTAGAGCTTAAGATCTTGGCTCTTACTGTGGTAACTTGATACAAGAGTTAGAAAAGTCAAGCAAAGCATTCAGTCTCACACTTTGTTGTTCTCTTAAAAGCCACCTCACAAGTTAATTGTCTACATTACTTTTGGGTATATAAATACTTTTAAAATATGTAAGCTGTTCTGAAAACCATAGTATAGTGTATAAACATGAAATAAACAATACTACTAGTAGAGAGGATGAGATAGGAGAACCAAGATCTCAAGACCATTATGTTGTATGCAGCAAGACATTGTCACGAACAAACAAGCTGAAAATGTATATGGATTATATAATATTGGATCTATTTCTCCAATTACCAAATTAGAGAGACCATTGGATGACAATCAACAAATTTCTAATTCCTCATGTTTTTGGATTTCAATCGATTAGGATATGTTGGTAATATTAATTTTCATATTAAGATATTAAGAGAAAGTAATTGTTACTTCCTGTTGTTTTTGTTGTAAGAGGTAGAATTAGGCTTGTGTGGATTTGTGGAAAGATTACTTTCTTGCTTCTTCTAGGGTGTAGTTTTGTTCCTTATGTTGATGTTTTTCATCTATTATCCTTTGTAGGGCTGGATTTGTGGAAAGATCTTGTGTAAATTTGGTTTTGTCATGGAATATCTTGTTTTCTCCATCTATGGTAATTGAGAGTTTTGCTGGGTATAGTAGCCTGGGCTGGCATTTGTGTTCTTGTAGGATCTGTATGGCATCTGCCCAGGATCTTCTAGCTTTCATAGTCTCTGGTGAGAAGTCTGGTGTAATTCTGATAGGCCTGCCTTTATATGTTACTTGACGTTTTTTCCCTTACTGCTTTTAAAATTCTTTCTTTGTTTAGTGCATTTGGTGTTTTGATTATTATGTGATGGGAGGAATTTCTTTTCTGGTCCAGTCTATTTGGAGTTCTATAGGCTTCTTGTATGTTCATGGGCATATCTTTCATTAGGTTAGGGAAGTTTTCTTCTATAATTTTGTTGAAGATATTTACTGGCCCTTTAAGTTAGGAATCTTCACTCTCTTCTATACCTATTATCCTTAGGTTTGGTCTTCTTTTTCCATTTTGCATTTTCTTTGACTGTTGTGTCAACATTTTCTATGGTATCTTTTTCCCCTGAGATTTTGTCTTCTATCTCTCGTATTCTGTTGGTGATGTTTGCATCTATGACTCTTGATATCTTTTTTCTAGGTTTTCTAACCCCAGTGTTGTCTCCCTTTGTGATTTCTTTATTGTTTCTATTTTCATTTTTAGATCTTGAATGGTTTTGCTCATTTCCTTCACCTGTTTGATTGTGTTTTCCTGTAGTCCTTTAAGGGATTTTTGTGTTTCCTCTTTAAGGGCTTCTAGCTGTTTATCTGTGTTCTGTATTTCTTTGAGGGTGCTATTTATGTCTTTCTTAAAGTCTTGTATCAACATCATGATAAGTGATTTTATATCTGAATCTTGCTTTTCCAGTGTGATGGTGTGTCTAGGACATGCTATGGTGGGAGTATTGGGTTCTGATGATGCCAAGTAACCTTGATTTCTGTTGTTTAGTTTCTTACACTTGCCCCCTGCCATCTGGTTATCTCTAGTACTACCTGCCCTGGCTATATCTGACTGGGGCCTGTTCTTCCTGTGATCCTGGTTGTGTCAGAACTCCTCAGAGTCAAGCTGTCTCTGTGATCCTGCACCAGTTAGAGCACCTGGGATTAGAGCTTCCTCTGGGTATTGTGGGACTTGTTGCGGAGATTGTGCCAAGGTCTGCTCAGGGCACCGGCCCAGACAGACTGGGAGGAACCCATGCCACTGGACTGACAGAGTTTCTTTGTGCCTGGGTCCTGCTGGTCCCAGTTACTCCCAGTGTTGGGACAAATGTTTTGTCCTTCTCACCTCTGATCGGGGCACCCCTGAGTGAACCATATGTAGCTGGAATGGATTTAAAAAGCAAGAGGAATTCATTTTTCCAGTGCACTGGGGTCATCCTAGACCTGAAGGAGAGGCAGCAACTGTATTTATTAATTGTTAAATGAAATTAGGAATATGTTGTGGAAGAAAAGGCAGAAAAGAGTGGAAAGAGCCAGAGGGAATGAAGGACACCAGGAGAATAAAGCCAGTTGACTCAACTGAGCAAAGCTTATATGAACTCACAGAGACTGAATCAGCAAGCATAGGGCCTGCAGGGGTCTGCACCAGGTCCTCTCTCTCTCTCTCTCTCTCTCTCTCTCTCTCTCTCTCTCTCTCTCTCTCTCTGTGTGTGTGTGTGTGTGTGTGTGTGTGTGTGCGCGCGTATGTGTTAGCTTATGACTGAGTATTTTTATGCAACCCCTGAATATGTGAACAAGTGAGTCTTTGATCCTTGTGCCTTCTCTTGGGGCTCTTTTCTGTTGGGTTGCCTTGTTTGGCCTCAATGTGATGGTTTTCATTTTGTCTTTTATTTTGTCGCATATATCATAAATATGACAAAATAAAATATAATAAGATAAAAAGTTGTGATAAAGCAACACAACCAAGGTAACTAATAGAAAGGAGGATTTATTGGGGCATGTGGTTTCAAAGGGTGAGAGTCTATGATGGTTATGTATAGGCATAGCAATGGGAGCAGGAGTGTGAGGGCTAACCTCGTCAGCCACAAACACAGAGCAGAGAGAGGGAGCTGGAAATGATGTCATTTCCATCTCCAGTGACATACTCCCTCCACAGCAGACCACACTTCCTTATCCTTCCTAAAACAGGCCCACCAATTGGGAACCTAATGTTCAAATCCTTCCTAAAACAGGTCTGCCAACTGGGAGTCTAGTGTTCAAATGCCTGGAACTCTGAGACATCTCATTCAAACCACCACATTCCACTCCCTGTCCCCTAGCGGCTTATGGCCATGTCAGAGTGTGGAATCCACAGTCCAACTTCAAAGCCACCTGAAGGGGAACTTATGGTTCTTTGGAAAGTCAGTTGGGTCGGATGGTGTTTTGCTGGGGCAAGATGAAGGAGTGTTTTCCTGAAGCACATACATGTGAAAGGATGTTTTGCTAAAACAAGCGTGTAAAAGGACAATAGCTAACGACATGTATGTATTGGTTTGCCTTGCACGTGTTGTTGAACTCCATTGGGCATTACTGCATAGAGAGAAATGCACCAAAAAACTTCTAGAGACATTCCTGCAGCTTCTTGCCACTTCCCCGAACTCAGACTGATTGGCAGAGTGAGGTCAGGTGGTACAGACCCTTGTGGAGTTTGCCAAGACAAACTCACGTGCTGAAGCAAAACTCGTGGTGAGCCAAGACCCATGTGAAGTCTAGAGGGAATATAAACAGACCTTAGTAGTTGCTGGCTGGGGCTTGCTTGCACGCTTAGGTTTGCAATGCTTCTTGGTCTCCTCTCTTTGTTAATAGGCAGAGAACTTCTCCTGGTGTCCCTGGTGGCCTTGGTTGCTCCTGCTGACTCCTGCTGATTCGCCTGAGGCCTGGCTGTATCTGCTAGGTCCTGCTACTGTTGCTGATTCGTGTTTGCTATCCGGACTCTACTGAACTGAACTGCTGGTGTATCCATGAAGTGTTTGCAAGAGAATCCAGCTGCCGCTGCTAACCTGTGAAATGAACAGCTGATTTCACAGATGGGATTTGCTGCAAAGAACAATTTCTAATCAGGTCCACTACCCCTGTATCTTAACCTTTCTTTTCCACTGCCTCTGTTGGAGACTGGGGGAGGACTAGAAGGAAGGGTAAAGCATTTAAGAATCCATATTTAAAGTAGGTTTCAAAAAAAAGTAAAACTACAGCCACCAGTCTTTTACAGTCACAACACTAGTTTTAAATCCAAAGTCTCTCAAACTCAAAGCAATCTTTTAATCTGATAATTGTTACT
>JADRCC010564720.1:1742-14950 GCA_019843855.1 Hylomyscus alleni
GGTTTCTACATTTGTGAACTTGAGTGTATGTAGTCTCCTCTCCTTTCTTCTTTTCTCTTCTTTCTCCTCTCCTTTCCTACAGAATTAAATGGCTGAATCTCACTGGCAGTATATACATATACTGTGATAGGAGAATTATCTTTTTGCATTTGGAATAAAATACAAAAGCAGTATTCTGATAGTGTATAACACAGACAAGGGTCTCCTTGCATGCTTAAATACCTATGTGATACCAATATCTCTCTGCTTCCCTTCTTCCTCTCCCTGCTCTCTGTATGCATGGTGGCCTCTATAATCTGTCATGTGTTTTTAAAATACATTTTTGATTGGTTAATTTCTTCTACACATTACACAGCACCTCTGGGTATGATGTAGATTGTCCTTATCTGGAGTTTATTTTAAGCATTAGGAATGAATAATCTTAATGTATATCTTCTCTTGCTCTGGGAATAGAACATCCTTGAGAGAATGAGAGAGGATCAAGAATATGAAAAAATAAAACCCTTTCTTCTGTTTCTTCCCCTTCTCATTTCCAAAATCCAGAAATAGTCCCCAGAATGTAGCCGTGACACCTCAACATGACAGGCTTCTGAGGATGAGAATACTCATTGTAAAAACTACTTATTCAGAAAGAACTCTTACACCATTTACATTCAGAGCCACGACTAGTACCAACATGAACTTAGGTGATGCATTTTTTCCTTTTTTAGACGCAAAACCACATAACTCACCTGAAAATACACACTATGCAATTTTATTTCTTGTGCATAATCCTTAGTGCCCTCTGAAATCTGCATCTTCCTTCTAAAGGAGGCATAAGATTTTCTGTTCTGATATGTATATTATGTGTGGTGAAATATTTTGGTGGAGAAGTAGGCCATGTTTATATTTTTGGATTCAGTTTTTCTTTTTCCACCCATTGGCTTTTTTATAGCTCTCAAAGTTACTGGCCTATTTTTTTTATTGATACTGACTATGTAGAATGATAAAATGCTACACAACTAAAGTTTACTTGAACAATGAGCTTCTGTAAATATTTAGACATTCTGTAAATACTTAGAAATTCAATGAAGTTCTGTAAATATGTAAAAGCTAATGGCATTGTGTGAGCAGAAATATATATGTTTTATAGTGCATCACAGAAGAATTTCCTGATTTTAGCTCTCAGCTCTCATAGAATTGAAGCATTAGGAAAGGACTTGCCTCTTTAGAAACCTAGTTTTCTATAATGCTTCACCCTGACTCTATTTCTAGGTTAATAAGACCAAATTATTTAGTACTATTTTGTAAACCAAGTACAGTGCTGTAGCAATTTGAAGATTTTTGTCTGGACTTATGTTCTATACCTTTTTCTCGGGTCATCTATTTTCTCAGTATTCAGGGACTATTCGTCCATCTCTGTCACTCAGTCTTTTTGCATAGGTTAGGGTAGCTTAAAATTCTTAGGAGCCATTTTGAAATATTACCTTTGTGATTTCTTAAGGAACTTCAGATTGAAGACATTGCAAAGGTTTACAGATTGTCTCTTTAAATGGAGCAATACCTAAAGGTCATTCTTTGATTTGTTCCTTTTTTTTATAAACAGTTCTTAAATGCTTTCCACATACAGGTGTAGATTCTGGGGCAATAGCCAAGATAAAATCCGACCAGCCTGCATGGAGATCCAAGGCTTTGTAGCTCAGGTCTGTACTCACACTCTCACCAAGTCTCCATATGTCCATACATCTGCTTCACAGGTGGCTGGGAGTAGGTATGTGTGCATAATACCAAAGGGGACATCGGTAAGGAGAGAATGGAAGAAGGAAAGTGAGATAGTCCGGATGTTAGAGAAGCGCCCTTGTCAAATGAGGAACAGATGCTCTGTGGTTCGGGAAGTATTGTTGTCTAAACTAATAGCCGGGAAAAATCAACAAAGTGAGCATCACTTTCTGTGTGTTGACGATAAGAGATGGCAGTACTCTTTCCTACAGATTTACCTGGGTTATTTGGGTTACAGAGGTGAAAGCAGCTGCTCAAGTTAACACAGGGAGTAAATGGAAATGCTGACTGAGTTTGTATGTCCCCATAGCCCACCCCTTGCTTGGTACCTTCTCCCTCTCTGTCTCTCTTAAACCAGCACACTTTTTGCTTAATCGCTGCTGTCCCCAGGTTGTCCAGTGTTCTGTAAATACAGCTGATTGTTACCTTTACATGATAAGCAGAGGCCTATCCTAAGTGAAATCAGGCGTCATCACCCTGCTCCTAGTGACTGGATGACCTTAGATCAAAACTGATTTGGATTGACTCCGAACCCACTGATCTTTCAAAATGCCAAGCCAGCTCCATTATTACTGTGGCAGAAGACAGAAGGGCATGATGTATACGTGCCGTGAAAGCAATTCTTGAAGGAACTACCTGGGTAGATGCACTCAGAAGTGGTTAAATTTAGTTAACTGGGAAAAAAAAAAATCTATGCAATGTGCATATCTAGTAACCTTTAAAATGGGCCGAAAGGTTTATAGTTATAAGCTACAGGAGGGTCATCCTTGACGCTCCATGCCCTTTCATAGGAGTCTTTTTGTTCTTTCTTCCTTCAATTTCTCCTGTTGCAGTTTGCTTTACGTGACTATAACCAACAGCTTTGACAGTGGTCCTCAGAAATTGTTTTCTGAACGTCTATTAAGACAGCTGGTCATTCTAACTGCTGGCTCAAACTAACTTGGGTGGTTAATGTACAAAGTGCTCAGTGCCCGGAGGCTCCCAATATTACAGACATTACAAGATGATCACTTGAAACTCCCAGTGAAATGAGGCAGGCAGGTGGCAGTAGTGAATGTGTATTCAGATTCTATGTATCCGACTGTCATGGTGACCGTTCTAGCATTATTTCTACCACTCGAACCAATTGGAAACCACAGGAGAAAAACATTTTAAGCCCTCCCCACAGCCCCTAGAATCTGTGCTTGACTAGAGTAGCTTTTATTTTTACGTTTACTGTTTTCAGCTCTAGACTCAATGGAGCCAGGAAATTGTCCAGTGTTTAAACTGTATCCTTTCCCCCATTATTATTCTCTCCTCTCTGGTACTTTTTTTTTCATTTTCCTTTTCTGCTTCAGAGTAGAAGAATATTCACCTGATCGTGTAGCTTACAAGGATAAAAGGTAATTTCAAGATGAGGATGAGGGTGTTCTTCTATCCTTTCAAATCCCCTTCCTAACCGCACATCTTGGTCAGTGCCATCAGGACATCTCTATTGTTACATCACAGTACCTATAACCTACGCTTAAAAATGGAAGGCTGTGTGTATGATCCCTAAATTGCTTTGGTGATTCCAGATTGCAAGGAAATCATTTCTAGGCTGGCTGGCAGTGTGGATGCTATACCTTGCAAGAGCCTGATTTTAAGTTCAAATGGTTGCCTTCCACAGATTGCCTGAGTGGAACATGAGCCTGGAAAGCTTTTCTAAGATGGTCCCTACTCAGATCAGCATTCCCTGCCCCTGACAAATGTTTTCATGTAAGCTAGGTTGACCTGGATCTCCCTGTGTATCTAAGGGGGACCTTGAACTCCTAATCTGGTTGCTAGAATGATAGGTGTACATCAGCATGCCAGTTTTTGTGGGGAAGGGTATTGAATTTAGAACATTGGATATGCTAGGCAAATACCAACTGATCTACATCCGCCGACCTACTTTCTCATTTGGACCACATTATACCCAGTGCTGTCCTATCACAATCTAGTCAGTATAACTAGCTCTGGAACCATTATGGTTTTATTAGGTTTGTCCTGGTATCATTATGTGATGCAATTGGCAGTGCTTATTGACGATTCTTATTTTCTGTTCTATGATTTTCATAGTCTGAGTTTATTAAGCGCTCCTGGAATCCAGCCTTCTGGAATTAATTAAAAAAGCCCACTTCTTAGGCAGCATTCTGGCAGAAATGTGCAGAAAGCTTTTTTGTGTGATTTATATGCTTTGAATCTCAGTTCCCGAGAAAAGAGTTAAATTAACTTACAGTCGCCTAGAATAACTGTTGTTGTCACTGTCCTCCTTTTTTTTTATTTTCTAAATAATATTTAATGAACAATCAAAAACAACAAGAACAAACCCCTGTTGCCTCCCCCCTCCCCATGCCTGCCACCCCACCCTCTCCCACTTATCAGCCCTGTCATTCCCCTACACTGGAGCACAGAACCTACACAGGGCCAAGGGCCTCTCCTCCCATTGATGACCAACTTGGCCATCCTCTACTATACACATGCTGCCAGAACAATCAGTCCCACCATGTATAGTCCTTGGTTGGTGGTTTAGTCCCTGGGAGCTCTGAGTGGCCAGACCATGTTCTCCTTGCCTCCAATGAGCAGTTGTACATTCTGCCTTTTGATACTGTGTTGCTATTGACTGCCCATGCAACTTTGTGTTTGTACCCTTAAAGATCTATATGGTCATTATGTGTAATCTGGTTTCCTGGGCTGGGGGAGGGTAATATTCCAGACAGTATTCATATGAGTAAGGGAAAGAAAAGTTTGCTCTCTATATTTTGAGTTCATTTTATAAAGCATTTTTTTTTAATCACTGACTTTTAAACCCTTGTAAATGGACTGAAGAATGAATTTTGAAAGGTTTATTACATTCTAAAAGGATAGTAAAGAGTTTGGGAAAGTCTTCTGCTGTAGAAACTTAGTCACTCTCTGGGTTAAGCTGAGTTTTATGCCTTGGTTCAAGCCGCAGGCCATCTGCACTTCTAGTACAGACTTTTTAGATGAACTCTTGCCAGGAGCCTTCTGCCCTTCAGATCCAATCCTACCTCCCCAAGAGTTGTTGGTTGTTCCATTTTTGTTGTTTGTTTTTCAGATATGCCATGGATTAGGTTAGAGATTTTTGCAGAGTGCCAAATCTCTGGGTATTATAACCTCAGAGCTCTTGACATATTTTTCTAATTCCCTGCTTATACTTTCTTTCTCCGCATTAAACTTCAACCTCTGCTAGGTCAAAAATCGCATCGTCCCTTTTATGTGAATTGAACACATTAGTAATTAACTCCAAGTAACCAATAATGCACACATGTTACATTAACAAAGTAAATAAAAGCACTTTCTCTTGGAGTTATTTGAATTTTTCACCTCATGTTCCCTGTCTGTGTCTTCTGTCTGTCTGTCTGTCTGTCCATCTGTTGTATGAATCTGAATCTGTGCCTGCCTGAAGGCCACCTTGTGCATCTGTTTCCTGTGTCTGTCTGTATTTGTCTGTGTGTGTGTGTCTGTTGTATGACCTTGTGTCCATGTGTGTCTGTTCCAAACAAAGGGCTTTGCTTTGTCTTGACTGAGCAGGACAGAAAGCATCCCATGTGGAAAGAATGAGCTGCATTAATAAATATCTTTAACAGAGTTTTACAAGAGATTAAGTCATTGGCATCAAATGATCTCAGGCAATAGTACTATAAATGTCATTGCTGATCAACCAATATCCATAAATGTTGTGTTCAACATTTACTGTAGTTTTTTTTTTTTTTTTTAGAAGATTGCTTTCAACATCTGAATTTGTTGCTTTCAACAAATGATATATGTATGCATTGTTCTATATTGGGAGCTTGCAAGAGTACGTGACTTCAGATTGAAACTATGCAGTAGCTTAGGTTGTAAAAGCTGGCCATATGGGAAATTCAAGACCAGTAAGGATGGTTGTTATTTTGGTTTGTTGTTTAAGACATATTAAACAAACAGGCTGAATACACAGTAGGATGGCAGTCTCAAGTCTTAAGTGACCTGCAGCTATTTTATTAACTCTTGTTATCAGGTCTAACCAAAGTTTAACCCTTTCACAGCCGAGGTCTCATTCTACTTGACAAATATTGGTTGGAGAAGAGAAGGAAATTCACACTTGGGTTGGGAAGATAGCTCAGTAGGTAATGGACTTGACTTGTCCCTTAAGTGGGACAGCGTGATTTTGAGTCCACAACACCCACATAACTGTCAGGTAACCGTGGCAGTCCACCTATAACCTGAGTGCAGAGGAGGCAGAACCAAGAGATCCTCACAGCAAGCTGGCAGGCTAGCAGGTATCAAGCTCTAGGTTCAAGTTTAAAATCGGTTTAAAATCGGGGCTTTATATGAACATGTACTTGTCAACTCAATCTGCATACACATTTAGAATATGCATGCCGGTGTAAATATATGCACACATACCATGCACACGTATACAAACAATAACTCAGATGTTAATGTTTTCTAAATTTATATAACAAATAATGTTTTTACTTTATGAAACTGCTCCTCTGGAAACAAATAAGCCTGTAAATTCCTACTCGACTTTTGTGCTAGTCACTGAGGTAAAAGAAAAATGTCCGTTAAGAACAGAGTGGCAATGTATCCACTGTACTTTCATGCCTAGGAGATACCATTTACATGTCAAATTTGACTTGAGGTCATTTTCTTGGGTGAGAGTGTTTAGTATGTTTTCTCTCTTCTCAGAAGAGATATATAACATGCTTTCACATTTTTCCTATATCTGATATAATAAAATAATTAAGGCATCTTTCTGCTTAGGGGACTATTTGTCCAGCTTCAATGCACATACCCAAAGCTTTTGCTCACCTGAATATTTTGTTCCCTGAGATTCTTTTTTTCCTGCCAACAACCAATGTCAGACTCCTGCTGCTGAGAACACCACTACACTAGGTGATAAGGAAGCTCTAAGACTAACTAACAAATTAACTAAGTTAACTAAGCAAGTTAAGCTAAGTAAGGTACCAAGGTTATGTATGCATGTATATATATATATATATACACACACACACACACACACACACACACACACACATATATGCATATGTGTGTGTGTTCCATTTGTATAATCTATAAGCATATAGAGAGATTTGTTCTGAAAGGTATGTTTCAGGTTCAGTGACAAAACATATTTCTGAATAGTTATAAATTTTCATGTATATGTATTTACTTGTTTATGTGTACATTTGTGTTTTTTCTGGGTATCCATATATTTTTGTATGCATATATGTATATGTGTAGAAGACAAAAGTTGACATTCTGAATCTTTCTCAAATACTACTCTTGTTCTTTTGAGACAAGTGGTCTCACTGAGCTTGTTCAGTGATTTATTGCCAGTGACTAGCCAGCAAGCTCCAGGGTCCCTCCAATCTCTACAGTAGTAGTGTTGGGATTATAGCTGTTTAGTGATGTACCAACCTTTTATATAGATTCTGCCGATCTAAACTCAAGTTCTTGTGCATGTGCTTTGAGGACTTTACCCTTCTAGCCATCTTTACGACCTCCTCGGTTGCTTGTTATTTAATTAAGATTGGTTTTGTTTGGAAAAGAGAACTTCTGAGAATATCCGTTTTGCTTCAAAGGTTCCAAGAAGTTTTAAGTTCTAATGATTAGTTATATATTATAAAGTTCTAATAAGTTGGTGTACCAAGGCTTTTGATGTCTTTTTTTTTGTTTGATGGTTTTTTAAATTTTGTTTTCTACATTTCAGTTACAGAGTAAGTGTATACTATCTTTGACACTTAAATAACACTGACAGTACTCCATTTTATTTTCAAATTGTAAATTTTAAGTCTAAAGATGGCTAACGGAATAGTTTCAAGCAGAACCTCTTTGCTGTGGATACACGTTGTTCCAATTTCCCTGTTGGTGAGAATTGAGAGCCTTGCAGCCAGCCATGTCCTGTCATGTTAGCTTACTTTGCAGGGAAATCAAATCTGGCACCTTTCAATTAACTTCTTTCCCTCTCTATCTAAAAACAGATGGAACACATTGCGGAGCAAAGAAGGCACGAATCCTATCCTTGGATTACATTTACTGCCTTAATTGCAGCCTCTCTCTCCTTCCAAAACTTGGTAAAAGTCCTTCTGTAAAGTCAAGAAAGTGCTCCCCAACTGGAAGGAGGTCACATTGAAACAGAATTCATTCTCATTTTTGAGTTTGGCAACACATAAGACAATCACAATGGCCTATCTCTTTTATACCTAGACATTCTAAGGGAGGGAATGTCTAAGTAGAAATTTACCTGGTGACTGCTGTTTGGTCAGTCTCCTGGGTAACAAGTTTAAGCTATTCTACAGGGGAAAAGGGGTGGAGCGGGTAGAAAAGAGATTTCTTTGCCCTCCTTCTTGAGTTATGTTTCTTCTGGGTATCAGAGGAAAAATATGTGTGATATTTTTAGTGATGCATGTTGTATGTAGTAATGACGTTAACTATCACAAAGAGGAACAATTTTCCGTGTGTGTGTGTGTGTGTGTGTGTGTGTGTGTGTGTGTGTGTGTGTTAGTAGGGAAAAGTGAAGGAATGACTTGTCTCAGGGTATCCTTATTCTCTGCTTACCTTCCCTCCTGACTTTTATTGTGCATTCTTTGGAATTCTCCATTAATCACAAACTAATTATACAAGAATTTGAAAATATATTTTACAGGAGATAGAAACTAACAGATTTTCAATTCTCCTACCATCTCTTAAAATATTACATGGTAATTATATCCATCAATACAATTCATTTGGGAGAATTTCCTAAGAAGGATGCATTTTCATATGGCTTAGTACCCCTTTTGCCTTTGTAGAATGGATAATTCTGCAGGGCTTCCTGTCATTTTCCAATGGCCATCTAAAACAATAGAGCTTTCACCTCATCCCCCCTGGCAGACACCTCGTGGCCAACAGTGTGTCCCTTGCACTCATCTGTCTGTATATGCAGACAGATATCTGAAAATACTGATTGAGATATAAAATTTCCCTAGGATTTTTTTGTAAACTGTAATAGTCCCATCTCCTTTGGAAGATTTTATACAATAATCATTTATTTCTTAAATATCTTTCAAACTAAACTGTGTCACTGAAAATGCCACCTCATGCCAACCTGGCTCCTTTTACTTAGCCCCAGGCAGAGTCCTGCTCCAGGACTTAGATGTAGCAGATACCTCTATTACTGTACTCACTGACTCTGGTGTGTTCTTTTCTATGACAGATTACAGACTCTGCATGACCAAGGAGTTCCTAGGCTGCTCTACACTGGCCTGACTTACCGTACATGAAAGAAGACGTGTCTGCCTGGCTGGACTTCTCTTAACAGTACTTGGCATCACACTTTGCTTGTGTCGAAAATTCTTCCTGTTGAGTTGTTTTTTGCAACATGGAGGACCACTGCATGAGGGCAACCTAGGCAGATCAGACTGAAAACACCCGAAAGATTGTTTGACCCTCTTCCCTCGGATCGTTTCCTCTAACAGAAGTTCTAGACTTTGACAGAACCGTAGTCCAGTCATTTTGATTTTCGCTTCCTGGTTTTTGCTATTGTTTGTTGTGCTTTTGTTTTTGACTTATATTCCCCTCATCACACTGCATTTTATTTCTGTCCTTCAGAAATGGGCCTACAGACTACAAAGTGGCCCAGCCATGGGGCTCTTTTCCTAAAATGTTGGCTCCTCATTTCCCTGGGACTCTATTTACAAGTGTCAAAACTCCTGGCCTGCCCTAGTGTATGCCGCTGTGACAGGAACTTTGTCTACTGTAACGAGAGAAGCTTGACCTCAGTGCCTCTTGGGATCCCAGAGGGCGTGACCGTACTCTACCTCCACAACAACCAAATTAATAATGCTGGATTTCCTGCAGAGCTGCACAATGTACAGTCAGTGCACACAGTCTACCTTTACGGCAACCAACTGGATGAGTTCCCCATGAACCTCCCCAAGAATGTCAGAGTTCTCCATCTGCAGGAAAACAACATTCAGACCATCTCGCGGGCTGCTCTTGCTCAGCTCCTCAAGCTGGAAGAACTCCACCTCGATGACAACTCCATATCTACAGTGGGAGTAGAAGACGGAGCATTCCGGGAGGCGATTAGCCTCAAACTGTTGTTTTTATCAAAGAATCACCTGAGTAGCGTGCCTGTTGGGCTGCCTGTAGACTTGCAAGAGCTGAGAGTGGATGAGAACCGAATTGCTGTCATATCAGACATGGCTTTTCAGAACCTCACAAGCTTGGAGCGACTGATCGTGGACGGGAATCTCCTGACCAACAAGGGCATTGCTGAGGGTACCTTCAGCCATCTCACCAAGCTCAAGGAATTTTCCATAGTCCGGAACTCGCTCTCCCACCCACCTCCTGACCTCCCGGGTACTCATCTCATCAGGCTCTACTTGCAGGATAACCAGATAAACCATATCCCATTGACAGCCTTCGCAAACCTCCGTAAGCTGGAAAGGCTAGATATATCCAACAACCAGCTACGAATGTTAACTCAAGGAGTCTTCGATCATCTCTCCAACCTGAAACAACTCACTGCTCGGAATAATCCTTGGTTTTGTGACTGCAGCATTAAATGGGTCACAGAATGGCTCAAATATATCCCTTCTTCTCTCAACGTGCGTGGTTTCATGTGCCAAGGTCCTGAGCAGGTCCGGGGGATGGCTGTCAGGGAGTTGAATATGAATCTTTTGTCTTGTCCCACCACGACTCCTGGCCTACCTATCTTTACCCCAGCTCCAAGTACCGTTTCTCCAACAACTCAGTCTCCTACTCTCTCTGTTCCAAGCCCCAGCAGAGGCTCTGTGCCTCCAGCTCCTACCCCATCGAAACTTCCCACCATTCCTGACTGGGATGGCAGAGAAAGAGTGACCCCACCTATTTCTGAAAGGATCCAACTTTCCATCCACTTTGTTAACGATACTTCTATTCAAGTCAGCTGGCTGTCTCTCTTTACTGTGATGGCGTACAAACTGACATGGGTGAAAATGGGCCACAGTCTCGTAGGGGGCATCGTTCAGGAACGAATTGTCAGTGGTGAGAAGCAACACCTGAGCTTGGTTAATTTAGAGCCCAGATCCACGTATAGGATTTGTTTAGTGCCACTGGATGCGTTCAACTACCGCACCGTGGAAGATACCATCTGTTCTGAGGCTACCACCCATGCCTCTTATTTGAACAACGGCAGCAACACTGCTTCCAGCCACGAGCAGACGACTTCTCACAGCATGGGCTCCCCTTTTCTGCTTGCAGGCTTGATTGGGGGTGCAGTGATTTTTGTGCTCGTGGTCTTGCTCAGCGTCTTTTGCTGGCACATGCACAAAAAGGGGCGCTACACCTCCCAGAAGTGGAAATACAACCGGGGGCGACGGAAAGACGACTATTGTGAAGCAGGTACCAAAAAAGACAACTCCATCTTGGAGATGACAGAAACAAGTTTTCAGATTGTCTCCTTAAATAACGATCAGCTCCTTAAAGGAGATTTCAGACTGCAGCCCATTTATACCCCAAATGGGGGCATTAATTACACAGACTGCCACATCCCCAACAACATGAGATACTGCAACAGCAGTGTGCCAGATCTGGAGCATTGCCATACGTAACAGCCTAGAGGTCCAGCGTTAGAAAGGTGGACAACCAAACTCTCAAGAACACACATATGTGTGCACGTAAAGACACGCAAATTACATTTGATAAATGTTACCCAGATGCATTTGTGCATTTGAATACTCTGTAATTTATACGGTGTACTATATAATGGGATTTAAAAAAAAAGTGCTATCTTTTCTATTTCAAGTTAATTACAAACAGTTTTGTAACTCTTTGCTTTTTAAAATTAAAAAAAAAAATTGTTGCTGAAGTACTGTACGGGGTTGTACAATGAGAACCCAATGCCAAGGCAGAAGAATGAGTGAATCATCGTTAAGATGCATATTAACCACTTCGCTTTTGAGGCTGTCAGAATAAATTCCTTTTCTAGAACTGATAGTCATATGAAAGGATAATGTCAGATGGGCTCATCAGAGTTAGAGGGATAGTTTGAGTAAAGAAAGATCGGCCTAGTTATTTCTATGTTTTCTATACCTCCTGGAAGGCACACTTTGTGGAAAAAAAATCTATAATATAATAATCGACTTAGTTACTCCAGTTTGACTGAGTGCAGGAAATAGAGCATCATGAGGAAGCCAGTTCCCATGAGATAAGTTAGGCCTATTTGACCAAATCAAGGACACTGAGAGATTTGAAATGTCCTTAAAGCCCCACGGTTGGCTTTCTGACTGTGAACTTGAAAATCACTCTTCAGGCTTCCCTGGCCTTATGTGATAACAGATTGGAAACCTGAGTCTCATTCTAGTTGTCTTCAGGGACCAGTATGATCAGTTCTAGCAAGAAAATTCCCCTTAAAACTGTCACTGTTCAAATCACATGTCAGGTTGAAACCTATCCAACAGAGTTATATTCTAGAATAATTTTTTAGAAGAGGCTAATAAAAATAATGGGAAGAATTATATTGAATGCAATTATTTTTGATAACGAAAATTATTTGGGTATATTCACTGAGACTATATCAACATGATATTTAGACCAACAAAGGATCAATGTTCAGAATCTATTACGGTAATATGTTGATTTAAAAAGTACTAATGACATTTAGACAAAATATTGGCAGTTCACTTTCACTGTGTCAATGGACTTTGTTGTATCATGTTGAAATAGCTTGAATTAATACCTATATTCTCCCTCAAATTCTTGTCTTCCGATCATCTTGCATATATTTTTTTTGTAATTAAGTTGTATATGCCACCTTTGTCTCCTGCCCCCTACTGGGTATTTCAAAGAAAAATATGGATGCAAATTTTGGTTGCACAAAATATTCCTGGAATATTTTTGAATATTAAAGTCCATATTATCATTCCTTGCCAATGATTCCGTGAAGGCATCCAAGCTGGCCAACAACAATGCGTATTGTTAAAAGCAATACTATGCTTTCATTTTGAATTAGCTTTGCCCCTGTTCCACATGGAAATTCCGTTTGTTTCTTTTAGATTGTGGGTCCTCCTCTAATTTGGTAATTACAGAATGATAATTAACCCTCTGGAAAAAGACTACCCATGAAAACAAGTAACTCAGAGAATGAAAGTTTTCCCAGTGGCAGAGAAGGGCCAAAAGCAGAGGGCATGGTAGAAGAGAGCTATATGCACGGTTGATGCTAGATATTTTTTGAAGCAAGTCCATTTTCAGGAAACATACATAATTTATCTTAATTCCTGCCATCACATAGGTGTAGAAGGGCTATAGACCACATGTACTGTCTAAAGAAATACACCCTTGGGGATTTTTTTTCAAACCCACTTTTAGACATTTCATTCTCTGCTCCTTTAAAATCATCCTCCACTTTAGGGACTCATGAAATCAATGTCATATTCTTCTCTCTCTCTCTCTCTCTCTCTCTCTCTCTCTCTCTCTCTCTC
>JADRCC010564720.1:15050-32898 GCA_019843855.1 Hylomyscus alleni
CTCTCTCTCTCTCTCTCTCTCCTCTCTCTCCCTCCCTCTCTCTCTCCTCTCTCTCTAAGCAAAATAAAACTGTGATGTGTCTTCTTGTAAAATTTAGGTATACAATGCTATGCAAGCTTTTCTTTATAGTGAGAGCTTTATTTTCTTTAATAATATACCCCAACTTATATGTTTTAATCTCCCTCATCCCTCAAAATAGCAGAAAAATATAACTACAGTGATAATGTTGTAGACACAAACATTAAAACTGTGCAGTCAGTAGACCTGAACATAGTTATGAATTAATTTAATTAATTCTAAAATGACTAGGGTTTCCACTTTAGTCTATTAGCTCAAGGATTTGGGCTGTTGGTTTCTGTAAAAGTAGGTTCACACGGTAAAGGGACATGGCCATCTGGAACAGTGATCAGTGTCACATTACATCATTGAAAACCAGGACAGTAACTTGGGGCTCTGTGTGTTAGCTGGATGTTTCCCTTTCAATGTCCTCTCGCCTCTCACTTTGTAGGTAAAACTGTGTGCTGAAAAATATAATGGTACTTTGATTATTATGAGGATTTGTATTGTGTTATATAATAAGAAAATCATTCTTGTCTCTGGGTATTGTATATTTAACTCTGTGGCATTTGGGACTGTGGAAATGTCTTTTCTTTGTCCCAAGAGAAACAAGAGTAGAGAGATGCCCACAGTATTGTATGGCATCCACACCACTATTGGGAGCCAAAGTGGTACTGGGGAGGGCCAGTCATGTGACATGATTAGGGTGCTCTCAAAATGGCTCTGGTAGAAGGTGTCTCTGAAAAGAGAGTCTTTATTTTGATCTCATGAACAACATGGGAAGGGCATCTAGCATGAAAATCAGGCGCCTATCCATAGTACTGTGCCTGAGGGACTTGCCTACATCAGTTTAGAAATCACCTCATGGAATCTATATTAGCATATGAACATTTGAAAAACAAATGGCCAGCAGTCCTTACTGGACAGCATTTTGGCTGTCATCTTTAATCAGGAGACTGCATTCCGCAGTTACAACTCCTCTGATTTTGGTCCTCTCTCAGCCTCATCATTATTTATATTGAGATAATTAGTCAAGAGTCAAAGTTGAGTTGATCCCATATATTGTCTACCCCTTGTCTGCACAGTAGCTTTACTTGCACAGAGGACATTGCAAAAGGAAAAGCAAAGCATGGTCATACAGATGTTATTGGTAGTTAAACAGAAGGTAGTCACCAATACCTTTTTCCTAGTGGAGATGCATTGGACACTGGGGAGGTCCTGGGTTTCACTTAAACACTGCCATATGCATTGGTCAGGTAGTACAACACATGGGTCAGTTACAGACAGACATGACAAGAGTGTTCCCTGCTTAATTACGATATATGTGGAAAAAAATCCTCCCTTGTGAGAAATAATGCTATTTGTAATTTTCCAGATGTTTGTTGATACAATATTAGACACTTTCTTTCAAGAGTAAAATCAAAATCTGTAATATCAACTTTTTGATAAAAATGTATTAATGGCCTAGCTAATATCACACCTTTGCTTTTTTTTAACAATGGAGGTCATAATGGTCTTAGGCATGGCACACAGCCAGAACTTCCTTCTCCCCTTGAAAACTTAGCTCTTCATGTGAGGGGAGCATCTATTCCAAACACAAGGCAGCATTGTTTTATTCAGAGGCAGGAGCCACACTGGATCAGCCTACTTCAGCTGCAGCATCCCATGCAGCTTTGAGCACTGAAGTGGTTAATTTCCATTGATGTCTTTGTTTATAGCATTTATCTCTGACCTATCAAAAGAGGATAGTAGATGTTGCTTTATAACTTGAGGATAACATATCAGCTCAAAGGTTTTTTTTTTTTTTCAACTGAGTGGGAAAGCAAAGCAGAAGAGTGCCCAACACAAAAATAGTATTTATACAATTCTAAGTCTTTTCAAACTTTGCTGTTTTAAAAGTTAAAGTACAAACAAAGGAAGGAAGCTTTCTCTACACCCCTTTCCAGTTTCATCAGCGGGATTAAAGGAATTGTTGGCAACAAGGATGCTTTTCACTGATTGCGGGGGAAAGTTTTGTACACAGTATAATACTGTTTTAGCAAACCAGACTGTTTTGTTATAGTCTTTGGTTTTCTAGCTGCACATCCACCAGAAGAGCACAAACCAAGGCCATTGCAACAGGCATTTTAAAATTAATATAAAACATGCAAATCCATGCATACACATACATTGGAGTGTTTGTAAAGGTGTCTGTGAGATGTGAGATTTGTAACCAATCATGGCAAAATGAGGCACCACCACTGTAGACCCATCCTAGGATAATATTTCTGAACTGGTAACTTGGATGATCTGTTACTGTTTGAATCCTGTGTTGATTTAATTCTCATTTGTGTTTAGTGTTTCTCTGACAAGGGACTGCAAGGGACTGGAAGATTCTGTGTCATGCATCCTCGGAGACCTACCATGTTGCACACTTTGTTAACTACAAACTTCACTCTACACTATACAGTACCTTGTTGATATATTCAGTAAAGGCTTATTTTAAAAGAAACCCTATTGTGTTTATCTGAGTAAATTTATCGGAATATAACTTGTACTCCTGCTGCCATGTAAATGGAAAATGAGAAATTTTTTATACAAAAACCTGCCAGAAGGGAAGCAGTTTGTAGAGCGTTCATATCCTCCTTCTGTTTTCAGATTAGAATCCTTTTTGTTGAAGAGGTTAATGTGGTAGTCTAATGTTCCTTTCTCCCACCCTTTCTGAAATATTTCCCGAAAATAATATTATTATATCCAAGTCACCACACAAAGCACAGGATTCTGTATGTGAGAAATACAAATATACACATATCACTAATATTCATAGAATACAGATTTATTGCTCTTTCACAGTATACAGTGTTTGTTTTGAACATTGACCTTGAGAATTCTTGTCCCTTCTCAGGCTGCATTTAAGTATTCCTTGCTGCATATTTGTCAGTACTCTTTCATGGAGACTCAAGATAGGGCATCTACTCATATAACTCCCATTTGATTTTAGTTAGACTTCCAAAAGGCTTCCACAATTCCTTTTTCTAACTCTTGACCATTTCACCACTGATGTATTTGACATGGGACAAATTAATCAGGAAATAAAATTATAAAATTTAAGTTAACTACCATCACAAAACCAGGACCTCAACTGGATAGTTAACTGTGAAAGCCAATCACATCAATTTATAGTACCTTGAAACTTTACATAAAATACTTAAATTGCTAATCTTGGTTATTTTTGTCAAGAATTACCAACTTTACTGTACATAGGCTCTCAGCCAATAAGAACCATTCATTTAGTAGAATTTATTAAGGTCATCATTCACTGTTCTGGGCTCTAGGGGCACTTCAGAGCCTTTGTAAAAATGCAATACAATCTTAGATAAATCAACCTTAATTTCTAGCTCACTGGAAATCTGTATACCCAACATATTTACTCCTAACCTACTTTGTACAGGACTAGGTTATATTCTACTCTGTTAGATCTAGAGAAGAATGATCTTGCAATTTAGGAACTTTTTCTAAGACACTATACTAATAATATGCCCACAGTAATAAAGGAGTTACATCTATCTATGGGGAAGATGATGTATTTGTCATAAGGTGTCATTAATTGTTGCAAAGTGATAGCATATTGGCAAAGTGGAGGATGACAAGTGGAAGCTCAGCTGGAATTAAGATTTTAAAGTGACAGCAAAATTTCAAATTTTATTTACAAATTACATATGCAATGTATCTTATTTTTATTAAGAAGCAGAAAAGAAATCAATCAAATTTAATAAGCATACCTGAGGAATGTAAAGAACAGTGGACATAAGTTCTCCTGCCCCTTCTCTCATCTCTTACTTTACCCCATTGTGCCTTTGAGATTTTCGTATAAGGTCCATTCTCAGTAATTTCTCAAAATTTAGAAGTGTATCTCAAGAGAAGCTCAGTGTTTGGTCCATAATCCCAAGTGCTGTTGATGGTGGAGTTAGAACTTAGCTTCCAGAAAGACTACCAAGAATCTTCAGTACACTGACTAGCCTTAAGTTTGACCTTCAGGATAAAGTATTAGTCTTTAAAGAATTTTGATGATACAATTTTGCAGAGTTTCAATGTATGCCAGTATTAACTCTTGTGTCTAGATGGACAGATTGCTGTTTCCCTGGGAAATAATAATTTAGGGGATTTATAAACCTCTACATTGAGGTAAAAGTTTCCTAATGATATAAAACACAGTCTTAGAGTTTGTTAACTTCCGTGGATTGGCATTACCAACCATTTTTGCTTTATTTTTTTTACCATCATCATTTGCTGATAATTTTGGGTGTTGAGTTGTACAATATTATAAGGAAGTTAATATGTCTGCATCAAAATCTTTCCCAGAAACTGCAAGTACTTGACAAATGACACAGATTCTCCCTGTTTCTACATCCTTCAAGAGCTTAAACATACATAAGTATGTTTAAATTACCATTCATGGGTGCTGCTCATTCTAGCATTTGAGCCTCTCAAATTTGCCTTTTCTTCTGTCCTCTGTCTGTCTTCAGATTCCTTCAGGTTTTCCTATGCACTGCAAGGAAACAGTCCTTAGACAATGCCTAGGTAGGACATAGTCTTGCTTTTAAATTCTATTGCCTTCACTTTGTGATATGAAGAACTTGTTGAAGTCAGACCTCTCTTTTCAACATGTGAATCTGGGGATTGAACTCAAGTCATCAGGTTTGGCAGCAAAAGCTTTTACACACAGATCCATCTTTCTAGCCATTGCCATGTTCATTTTTGATGGAATTGTTTTACTCTTATATTCTAGACACCCTGGAAATCTTCAACATACTCTATCAATTCTTTCAGCCTGTTCATTACTGAGTAAAATTCTAGACCCCTGATATGTTCCATCCACTTTGACAGTCTTAAATCTAAAATGCCTCCTATGGATTGAAGCTTGAACCACGTGAGATAACCCTACTCAAACAACTGAAAATGCCCTTTACATAATGGAGAGAAACAGTTTCCCTCCCTCAAACAATTCCTTGAATGCCCCTTAATATGTATTTTATAGAAAAATTTTGTAGCCATATATTTGATTTGAAACATTTTGTACAGAATCATGATATAGCCATAGGGTGAACTGAGTGAACAGGATACATGAATTGAAAAACATTTTATTTGAATTTCTGAGCCCGTTTTGAACATAGAGGCATATAAAGGGATTATTATTTTTAATTATCTTGCAATAAAATGACGTGATCATGAAAAGTCCACAAAGCACCAATCCAATTAAGTCAAACATTCTGACAGTTTGGGAGGTAAAAATCAATTTTTTCCATTTGAAAAGTCAAAGTAGATATTCCTTTATTTCAAGCAGTAAACTCAGACCAGACCACCATTATTCACTGTTGTAGCCCAGAAGAAAATACAAAATATCACTTATACGTTCGTACTGTATCATCTTACTTTCAGCTATGGAGAATCTATAATCCTCCCTAGAAACAATTTTCTCCTTACAGAAAGATACATTAGTGATAATTAAAAACTGAGACTTGAAACCAGTCTGATTAGTTTTAGAAATTTGACCATACTATTAACTATCCAGTCGTCCTAAGTAATAGGGTGCATTTGAAGCTATCAATTTACTCTTACATAAATGGGAAAAATACTCTGCAAATGTCAACCTTTAGAGTGTGTGGAATATTATTTGGTCCTGAAAATCACCAAATGAATACTTTAAGCCTTATGTTGCGTGGTTTTATTTGTTGATTTCTTCAATACAATGTGACCTACATCCATTATTTTTTTATTAAAATTGAACTTTAGAGTAATTGGTAACTCTCTGTAGATGGTGTCTTCCAAATCCAACTTAACTGTGCACAACTATCAGCATCACAGATAGTTTTTCGTTGTAGTCCTAATACTTTTATTATTCTGAAAGAGAAAGAGGAAGTGATTTGAACCCTGTCTTGATAAACTAAAAACTAAAAAGAGAGAGAGAGAGAGAGAGAGAGAGAGAGAGAGAGAGAGAGAGAGAGAGAGGAAGTGATTTGTTCATAATAGCATACAGAGTAGCAGGTTGTTTCCTTCTTGTTGAGGCAAGAAGCATTGAACCACTGTTGAGTGAAGGAAGAACACACTGCTTTGTACCTGTAGCCTGTCCCCTCTAGTGTGAAGAATGCCAATAAGTGTGTTTATTATTAAAAGTAAGCTCAAGATATATAAGTATCAGGAGTCCCTAAATAGGAGTATTCAAAAGATACTAAAATACAAAAGGCATGATTTAAAAGGCAATAAATTTGCTTAAATCTGTAAGTAAATTTGTATTTGCCATGCTCAGGGTCAAACATATTTTCCTAATTAAGCTTTACTCTGAATTCCACACAAGTCTAGTTTACATGACTTCATGGTACTACCATGCAGGCATCATAACATATAAATCCATTCTTGGATTACAATGACTACGCAGACAGCAACCCAAAGGAAACAGAATTGTGAGCTGCCACTTGAGTGTTAAGAATCAAATGTGTCCTCTGTAACAAATAACCAATCTCTTCAGTCTCTGACATGCAATTTTTATATTTTCTTTCTATCTTATTTTTTGTCAATGTAAGCAAATAGACTCAATTCAGCTTTCTCACTGTAGTTTTATCAGCATCCTTTTCCCTGATATTTTCTCTTTTCATAAAAAAATGGAGAAAGCCAGATACTTTATTAGTTCATGGAAAATACTTTTTTCTTCCCATCCTTAATTTCATTGTACAATTGGTTTCAAGGAAATTATTTGCTAAGTATGCCAAATATCCAAGAAAACCATTATTATGTGATTCAGTAGAATCAATTTTTATTCTCTTTGGACAAGTATTGACTGGATGGTCCTCAGTTCTTTGTACCTTCTTTACTGAACCTCATTAGCAAGAAAATGTTCAATTGCACTAGTCTTTCTGAGCAAGGAGAAGTTAGAGTAAAAAAAAAAAAATGCAATGGAGTTCAATCCTATAAAAAACAAAAGCACCAATCATCAGAACCTTAGACTACTTCATGAAGAGCTAACTTATTCAAATATGACTGAAGTCTTTAATTCTGAGGGTTCAGATCTCTGCCGTGGATTGTGCTAATGTGAATCAGGAGCACATTTACACTCTGGTCTTCTCATCTAGGTCAGAGGAATTCAATTACCTCCATAATAATAGC
This sequence comes from Hylomyscus alleni, assembly GCA_019843855.1. Taxonomy (NCBI): domain Eukaryota; kingdom Metazoa; phylum Chordata; class Mammalia; order Rodentia; family Muridae; genus Hylomyscus; species Hylomyscus alleni. The sequence continues at coordinate 22,248 of JADRCC010564720.1, forward strand.
CTGCCGCAGTGGCTGACACATACCAAATGCACAATAATGTTGGCTACTTTGGAAAATATGTGGAATTGGTATCCAGAACTGTGTTCTCTCTGCACCAGTTGTCTGTTGAACCATGGGTATGACCACTTATTTTAGTCATTGTCAAATGCAGAAGAGCTTGTTGAAGTCTCAGATGTCCTGTTGGGTTTAAATTCTGCTTCAATCTTGTTATTTTCTGTGAGGTTTAGCTTCTGGTTGTTTATTCTGTGTGGTGTCTTTGGAAAACAGACAAACAGACAAAAAACAAAACAACTGAAGAAGACGCATAGAGGAAATATACAGATCAAGTAGTCAGCTCTACAGATTTTATTTTAAAGCCTGCCATGTTTATCCTGAAATGGTTGCTAAGCAATTAAGAGTATTTACTGCTCCTAGAGAGAACCCAGGATTATGTCCCAGCACCCACATCAGGTGGTTCACAACCAACTGAAAATGTAGTTCCAGTGCATCAGTTTACCTTTTCTGGCCCCCACTGGTACCTGTATGTATATGGTAAATGTAAACTAATAGAGGCATACACATTCATGAAATTAAAAAAAATTACTTTAAACACGTTAGGCAAATGACATACACACTCATGAACAACAGGAGCGATTTGAATCTCAAATAACTGACTTTGATTTCATGTATGATTTTTTTCAATGCTCCCAAGGCTCAGTTGCCTAATACATGAGATATGATATTCCTACTTCTGAAGGTTCACTAGAGTAAATGGTGAGAAGTCAGTAACAAGCATTACAGCTAAAACCTGCAAATGTATGTAGAGAAAAACAACAGGAAACATTGTCATAACTTTAGATAAGAATTATATAACTAAGAAGAATTATTTATAAAACACAGAGTAATTTGAATTTTGTAAAATGCTGAATTTGTCTTCTATTTCTGCAAGTCTACAATGTTGGAAGCTAGCAATTGTTTCATATTTAGAGAAATAAAATTATGAGAATAATACAAAGGATAATATTGCATCAAAAGCAGTATGTAATTTAGAATAAACAGGGCAGCTTTCAATACCAACTCCCACACTCCATCCTCTAAATCTTGGAAACAATATATTTTTTTAAATCAGAGAATGAATTCTCAGAATAATTAGGTTATTCTTCTCCAACATCTTCAGTAACATTGATAAAACTATTTTCGAGCAGATAACAATGAGATCCTAATTACAAAATTTTAGACTTAAAATAGTTGTCTTTAAACAGCCTTCTTATGATCAAATCACACACCTGGAGAAATAATGAACTTTTTTTATTAAGGATGTTTATATAGTATAAACTTTCTACTAATTTATAATTGTCTAACAACTAAGATTTTAAATGGATTGCTTTTAAATATCCAATTGGAAAGGGATCATTAGGACTGAAATTGAAGTATTACCTATTATTTAATAAGCAGTTATTTATATTTCCTATTTACTAGCTCTTGTTATAAAATTTCAAGACTTTAATTCTTCAAGAAAATTTGACAAAAGTTAGCCAAATTATTAAACATGCATAAATATTATGCTTCCTCAATGTAGAGCTAATGAATGCATTGAACAAAGAAAATTTAATAAATGTATTTAGTTACACTTTTATTGCAAACACTAAAGTTCTAATAAGCAGTTAGGAACATGAATATGGCTACCTAATGGCAGGAAATCAAAGGTGGCATCACCAGGGTGAAAAGCCACTACATCCTATTAACCTCAACTAATTTTTCACAGTGGTAGAAAATTAAATTTTAAAGAGATGTGTCTTTGTAATAATTTATTTTATTAAATATAGTTGCTATCAGTGAACTCATTACTATGAAGTCTGTTTCCAAGTACAAATGTTCCCCCAAAATATACATCAAATTAATATAAAGAATAAGTCTTCGTAACAAATAAAGATTTTATAAAAAATTGGTCACATTCTGACATTCAAAGATAAAGAACAAAATATGGTCAAATAAATTACAACACTATATACATTTAAGAATAACACCACTGTATGCTTTGGATGAATAAACATCTATTATCATAAAACATTTGTGATTTGGGTATACATATAAATCAGTACAATTCAGAAGCAATGGAAAATTATATTTAGACCAACAACTTAGTAAAAGGATTAACAAGCAGGTTAAAGTAGCAAGTTTCCAATATCAATACTGGAAAGCTGACTGCTATTATTAACATCTCACAGTCTTATTATGTCCTTCCATCTGAGCAGTAGTGATGTTGTCCCAAAAATGTGTCCATTACTCATTTCTGCCATGTCTTTAAGGCTATATTATTGGACATGAAATAAAATTTAACAGGTGATCACTTTTTCTTTCATTTATATATGAATGCCTGTAGAAAGGTCTGTTGACTTCCCTTAGTTTAATCTCATAGTATCACAGAAGAGCTAAGTAGATGAACCTATATGACATGTCCTTAAAAGATAGCTTGAATTTCTATTATTTTTTGCTCTAGAATTCTCCATTTGGCTTAGTAACCCATCATAATCTATACACTTTTGATTTTGATTCTAAGCATCATCAACCAGATGTGTACACTTAACCTGGCCTTTTCCAGCCTTAGGAGGACTCCTGGCTAACTAATTTGACTTCAGAATGTGAGACTATCAGGGACTGAGTGGAAATTGGTAGGTAAGAATACATTCTGAGCCGGGCAGTGGTGGTGCATGCCTTTGATCCCAGCACTTGGGAGGCAGAGGCAGGCGGATTTCTGAATTCGAGTCCAGCCTGATCTACAGAGTGAGTTTCAGGACAGCCAAGGCTACACAGAAAAACCCTGTCTCGAAAAAACCAAACCAAACCAAACCAAACAAAACAAAAAACAAAGAATACATTCTGAGATGTGCAGGGCCACACCAGCTCATCCATAGCCTGCTCTTATAAGAAATCAGGAGAAAGTCAGCACTCAGATCTCGTAGCTACTGACTATGACATCAACACAATGCCCATGGCACAGGGTTCCTGGAAAATTTACTGGCTGGCTCATACCCTTTGCCTGTTCATGTAATACATAGATTCTCTTCCTTGAAGAGAAGGAAGACACAAGACACCATTGGAGGACACTGACAGAAGCCAGTGGCTGAATAAGAAACATAAGCTCAATCTGGATTGTTCACAAGTGGCCCTAATTAATGGGTTCCGTAAGTGACCTAGAAGGGCATCAGTCTACTTTGCCTGCAAGCATAACCTGTGCAATGGGAGGGAAAAAGAGAATATTCATGACCACTTCAGAGAACGAGACTCTGCTCATCTTGAAGCATCTGGGCAGAATCTGCTACAGCCAAGACATTAAGAAAATGAAGCCAGAATGTGGACTCATTCCACAGAATAATGACCTTCTCAGAAACCCTTGGAAGGCAGTCATAATCAGTATGAGAAGAGATCACACACCTGTGGATTACTTGCTTATGATACCCCTGACCTGCAATGTATATTTCATCAAAGTGCCTGGAAGCACTCTTTCTAACCTTCTTTACAGCGTACTCGAGTGACTAAAAAGGTTCTCTGCCTACATGAAAATGAACCAAATACTCCTAATACCTGCGTATGCAAGAGTGGCCACATGGAACAAAAAAGAACTCCTTGAAAGGGCAGAGAGATGGGGAAAATGAGCCAATGTTTGTATTACTTGAGTCTTTGAAGGAATGACTGAAGTTGAATCCGCAAAGCCAACTACACCTCTTTTCTTTTTTTCTTTTTTTTTTTCCTTTCTAATTAAAGGTTTTATTTTGAGTAGATATGATATGGTACTACCCGTGTTTCTGTTTTTTTTTTTAATTAAATATTTTCTTTATCTACATTTCAAATGTTCTCCCTTTTCTTGGCTTCCCCTCCAAAAAACCTCCTATTTCTTCCCTCCTCCCCCTGCTCACCAACCCACCCTCTCCTGCTTCCTGGCCCTGGCAGTCCCATACCCTGGGGCATAGAGCCTTCACAGGACCAAGGGCCTTGCCTCTTTTCACTTTCTCTCATACATAGCCTAATTGTGTCATGGGCCCCCTTTTTGCTTACCCAATCCTTGCTCATGCAGGCCATTTGAAGCCTTAGCAATGTTCCCTTTTAACGTGTTCTACACTGACACCCACATTACAGTCTTGCTGGTCAGTTGCTCTAGTGCTTAGGAGAGCTGATTTTATCTGAGCTTATCCTCACACTGCAACCTGAGATGCTGGTCTGTGACTCTGCTTCCCAGTGTGGTCCCTATCCTATGCCTATAACCCTTGAGCTACACTTGCCCTGGCTATTGAACTCATCACATTTCAATGTGATCTGGAAGGAATTCCTAGAGACCCCGATTCATAGGCATTCTGGTGGGATAGGCATGGTTTTGAGGCTTCTGATTCCATGAATTTGTAGAGCTCAAAGGAATACTTTTGGAGCCAGGACTTAATTTTAACAGTATTGAAGCTTGCAGAATAATCCCCAGCAATGAGCCTGGATCCTCACTGTCTCCCAGTATTATAAGACTCTAGGAGCGCATCTGCTAGGTCTCTGATGTCTTCAATGGATTCTGTCCTCACTGACTGCTGCCAACCCATCACTGGGATCATCCTTCGTGATTAATCGCCCTACTTGAGTTCATGTAAAGACAGATTCTTCATGCTCTTATTTATAAAGAAGAGTAGCAGCAGCAAAAACCTTAACACTTAACTGATGCAGGATGGAATAACGAGAACTGAGTGTAGAAAAAGGAAAATGAAAGAAATTTGAACCCAAGTCATTTAGATGGACAGATACAAGGGAAGATGTCAGCTTAGGGGCACTGAGGAAAGCAAGCTTTACCTGTGTGCCTGCTTTTTCTATAAGATCTACTGAATTATTAATACAAAGCCTCCTGCTGTCTCTTCTCTTTGATGTCACCCAAGCTGAACAGATTGCACAGAGGTTATGTTATATCCTCTTTATGGAAAAAAGCTAGGAAGGGAACACCCAGACATATTCTTCTACTCAGACTAGCCCTGAAGTGTCGTTAAGCATTTTGAATGGGATTCAAGCTTATTTCAGGCTTCCATTTAAATTTCCTCATGACCATTTCTTCCTCTAACCAGTCTCATCTCTTTACCATCCCTGTGACTGGTATTCATCTCCTAAGACCAGCCTAGTGGGCTAGTGGGACCATGTCTGCTTCTCTTTGCCTGAATCTGCTTACCACCTGCAATTGCAAACTGCCAAACATGTTTCTTAATTTTTGAATAAAAAATGTTCTAAATGTAATGAGGGATAGAAGCATTAGCTCTTTAAAGTTGAAAGCCTGAGTTCCTGTCTTATTGAGGAAAGTGAAGAAAATTTTACTTCATTTTATAGTCTCTCGTGACTCTTCTCATTCTGTGAATTTGAGTGACACCTGTGAACATTGGAGGCCTACATATTACAGCAAATGTGTGTGTAGTAAACCTGCTTTGGTTTGTCAGGATTGTGCCTTCCTCTGATGGCTGCAATTTCAGGGATACAACCACAGAGCACTATAAACCAACGGGTGAGCCAAAGCAACTAAATCTTACCTAGCATTTTGAATGAAACAAAAAGAAATTGTTTATCACTTTACATGAAATCTGAAGACAATTGGCAGTCAACTTTACTGGGGTGGTAGGGCAAGTGTCTGCTGTGGCTAGAAAAAGAAAAAAGAAAAGAAACAAAATTCAACGCAATTTTAGGAGTTGACAGCCCATATTCTGAAGTCAGTTTTGGCCAATTATTTTACTGGTACCTGCAGGATCCAGAGGATTGTCTTAGCTGCTGGCTAGAAGTTGAGAAAGTAGAGTCTCCCTGTTTTCCTTCTGACAATAGCCCTCAACAAATTCAGTTAATCCCATAGTGTTTTGTTTATGAGTACACCTTCCTGTTAAGTTGACAGAGTCTTGACAGGAGTAAAGGAGAACTGACTTCTTCCTCTGAAGTGGTCTTAAAGTGGTTTTAAAATAAGCAGCTTTTCTTAAAAGTGGTTTATCTGTATGAGAAAAAAATGAAGATGGACACTAAAGACCTTCAAACATTTAAGGCCGAAATTTACTCTCTTCCTTCCAAGCAACATAAAGGACTAGGAATCCAGTGACCTCTGTTTCCACCTTCTGATGCTAGCTTTTCAGGAGTCTGCATGATTGGCAGATGCTGAGTTTTCGTTTTGTTTTTTTTTTTTCTTTTGCCTAGGCATTTTAACCTCCATTATCATCCATTTTAAAGATGGAAAAAGTGCAACGGGAAGGGGGGGGATTGAGGGGGACAGGGTGTGACTCCATCTGTAAAGCACATGCAAGTGCAGGGATATAAGTGAGATTCATAACAATTATGAAAGCCAGAGGCAATAAACTACTCCCCTAGCTCTCCCCCACATTCAAAATGCAAATGGATTTAAGTCTCTTGACAACGTGGAGAATAGCACATTCTTACAAACTCATCTTTAAAAGAGACTCACTAGCCCCACTATCCTTGTTTGACCCTACTTGGTGTGAAACAGCATTTGCAATTTACAGCATTCCTCTAAGCTTTTATCTAAGATGGCTATGTGACCTGTGTACACATATCGACTTGCCTCTCTACTAGCCAACAACTTTGAGGCCACTTGTTTGCACTGTAGCAATGGTTTAAAATTGATATAAAGACAGTACCACATCTGGTACACATCTTTATAATGTAGATGGCAATTTTTTTAATACCACACACAAAGTATTTAGCCTATGGCTTATGCTAAAAAAAAAAAAAAAAACCCTCTGGAAGTGATATCTAACAACAAAGAAAGCATTTACAACATATAAAAACCTCCAGGAAACACAGAAGAAAATCTGATATTGAAGGATGAGGTGGCAAGCTGTGAGGATGAATTTTTTAGCAAAGTCCCAGATAAGATAAATGTTCATTATTTCCAATTCATTCTATTCACTTGGATTTCTGGAAAGAACTAACTTTTTGCTAAAATCCTTTCCTTTTGTATTCTATGAATGAACAAAGCTTTGCAAAATATATGTACATGTGTCAAATTTGAAGGCAGAGATGTAAAGACATCATCTTCACAACAAGATCTGGACTTAGGCCCAATGGTAATCAAGCAGAGGAAGCATAGTCAATTCTCTGCTGTCCAGGGTCTAGTAGAATCAGGAAAGAATTGATTCCTTGAGAAGAGCTAGTTTGGTATGTCCTTGGATATAACTGCCAGAGGAGAGGTCCTGCAGTTTTTCTCCAAAAATGCAAGGCTTCTATTAAACATTTTCTTGTGAGAAGCAAGTGGAATAGTTTCTGTTCCCTGCATTTTACTGGTACTAACACTATAGTAGATCTGTTTACTCAAGGATGTAATGTAATATTGGTTCCACTAACCAGGTTAAATTTGAAAGAAGGGAGACTCTTCTAGTGAATAGTTAAACTGGGGCAAAAAGCCCTTGCAGTGAAAAGGGAAAATGAACTAAAACAATTTTGTGACTAAAATTCACACAAGGTCACATGCAATACAAGGCCGATTAACACCGAGATTTCCAAGGTTTCACGTGAATGCTTCAATAGAATTTCATGGTGAGACTATAAATTCAACAATTATCATATAGGCTGCCTCTCTTTCAGGACAAAAACAGTACAACAAATCCTTTAAAATATTGGTTCAAGATAACTCCATAAGCCCTGCAGCATCCATGACAACTATCTCACCATCTCATAATCAAGTACTTTTAATGATAAAATACAGAGTGTCTGATTGTACTTAGAGTTGGCTTAAAATGAGGTTCATTCTCCGCACGCTAATATTCATGTGAAATCTGGGACATTGATTGGATGGGACCAGAAATCTGAAGAGTTCACATGTACTGAATTCAGAAATTTCAGAAAAAAAAATGTTCAAAAAATTGTTTTATTGACAATAGAAGTAACTTATCCATCTTGTGTACATTCTTCCATTCTTGAGTCACACCTTTGGCCGTTCAGCTGTGCTCAAAGTAGAGTGGATTTTTTTTTAAGGCAAAAGTTCTAAATTCTTCCACAGTATTCCTACTGGCCAGTTCCAAAGGTCTATAAGTCATGTCGTCAAGCTTATCTTAAAAATGGCACCACTTTCCTGTATTATTTACTTGCTTTGTTGCTATGGCCAAAAAAAATAAACAAATGAGAGTAAAAAAATAAAATAAAGCCAATCAAAGGGACCCAAGGAAAGCACTATTTATTTCACACACAGCTCTAGGGGCCAATCTATCATTGGCATCGAGGATGCAAGAGCTTGAGGCAGACGGCCACATTTTATCTCCACTCAGGTAGCAAAGGAAGTGAATGGCCCTGCTCTGCTTCCTTTTTCTTTTATTCTAGTCAGCAGCCACAGTTAAAACAAGTCTTTCCAATGTAGCCTATTCTAGATACTCCTTCATAAGCAGGAGATCTCAGGATTGAGTGGTGATGATGTAATACTGGCGTGATAAAGGACAAATACTCATGCAAGGATCAAGGTGGGGATGCTGTCTATATGAAGTAATAGTGATATAATAGAAAGAATGTTATTTAGCCTATTTCTTTATGGAATAAATTTTATGGAAATTTTTCAGCATAATATCATGGATACAGTGATCTGTTAATTTAATGTGCCCCTAAATTCTACAATTTTTTAAAAAAGCCAGACTTAGCAAGTAGAATCTTGATTGTCCCAATGACGAATGATAGCCATTCACTCAATTTCTTGATTGAAGGTACTCTTGAGGTACGTATATGATCTCCATGTGTACGAAATGTCTATGAAAAAGGTGGCTATGTTTTAAAACTGACAGATCAGAAGGAGATCACTCTAATGGTAATTCCAGTCACTAACATTCAGGGACAAAGTCAATTGAATTATGCCATCTCAGATGCAGCTATTTATTAACAGAAGATCCTATTTTTATTGTAATAACCAATGACAAATGAAATGTTATAGGTTGGATTTAACTTCATTAACATGATTAATGATGTCTCGGTTTTTTTCTCTGTTGCTATAACAAAGCATTCAAGACTGGATAATTTAAGCCAGGTAGTAGTGGCGCACGCCTTTAATCCCAGTACTTGGGAAGCAGAGGCAGGTGAACTTCTGAGTTCAAGGCCAGCCTGGTCTACAGAGTGAGTTCCAGGACAGCCAGGGTTATACAGAGAAACCCTGTCTCGAAAATCCGAGGGGAAAAAAAAAAGCCTGGATAATTTATAAAGAATAGATGTTTTTTGTTTCAGTATTGAAAACTGGAATGTGCATCTGCTTAGAAACTGGTGTGGACTAACTTGTTTCTTGTTTTTTGGGTTGTCTTTTGTTTTTCCTTTTTTTTAATTAGATATGTTCTTTGTTTACATTTCAAATGTTATCTCCTTCCCTAGTTTCCCCCTAGAAACTCCTTATCCTGCCTCCATTCCCCTTGCTTCCATAAGTGTGTTCCCCTACTCACCCACCCTGCCTGCCCTGGCATTCCCCTTCACTGCTGCATCAAGCCTTCACAGGACCAAGGGCCTCTCCTCCCACTGATGCTCAACAAGGCCATCCTCTGCTACATATGCAGCTGGAGCCATGGGTCACTCCAGGTGTACTCTTTTGGTTGGTGAATTCCTCCCTGGGAGCTCTGGAGGGCAGGGGTGAGGTTTAGTTGGTTGACACTTTTGTTCTTCCTATAGGGTGGCAAACCTCCTTAGCTCTTTCAGTCCTTCCTCTAACTCCTCTATTGTGGACCCTGTGCTCAGTCTAATGGTTGGCTGAGAGTATATGCCTCTGTACTTGTCAGGCTCTGACAGAGCCCCTCAGGAGACAGCTATACCAGACTCCTGTCAACATGTACTCCAAGTGTCTGGGTTTGGTGACTGTATATGGAATGGATCCCCAGATGGGGCAGTCTCTGGATGGTCTTTCCTTCAGTGTCTGCTCCACACTGCCTCCATATTTCCTCAAGTGAATATTTTGTTCCCCCTTCTAAGAAGGACCAAAGCATCCATACTTTGGTTTTCCTCCTTCTTGAGCTTCATGTGGTCTGTGAATTGTATCTTGGGTATTCTGAGCTTTTGTGCTAATATCCACTTATCAGCAAGTACATACCATGTGTGTTCTTTAGTGATTGGGTTACCTCACTCAGGATGATATTTTCTAGTTCTACTAAAGGCTTATTCAACATTCTTACTCATCAGGGAAATGCAAATGAAAACAACTCTGAGATTCCACCTCATATCAGTCAGAATGGCTAAGATCAAAAACTCAGGTAACAGCAGATGCTGGAGAGGTTGTAGAGAAAGAGGAACACTCCTTCATTGCTGGTGGGATTGCAAGCTGGTACAACCACTCTGGAAATCAGTCTGGTGGTTCTTCCGGAAACTGGACATAGTTCTACCAGAGGGCCCAGCAATACCACTCCTGGGCATATACTCAGAAGATGCTCCAACATGTAATAAGAACACATGCTCCACTATGTTCATAGCAGTGTTATTTATAATAGCCAGAAGCTGGAAACAACCTAGATGTCCTGCAACAGAGAAATGGATACAGAAAATGTGCTACATTTACACAATGGAGTATTATTACCTATTAAAAACAATGACTACATGAAATTATTTTTTTAATTAATTCTTTTTTTTTCATTTTTTATTAGATATTTTCTTTATTTACATTTCAAATGTTATTCCCTTTCCTGGTTTCTGCTCAAAAAAAAAAAAA
>JADRCC010564724.1:0-11785 GCA_019843855.1 Hylomyscus alleni
CTCCAAAAAGAGATTAATTTTGTTCTAACTATCATATAATCTCACCTTGGAAGATACACTTAGAATTTTGAAATCTGGGAGCCAAAATAAATCTTTTACTTTATATAGCTTGATTATCTCCAGTGTCTCTCATTCTAGTAATATAAAGCCAACTCACACACTTATTTTTAAATCTATAGCTGTAGATAGAAAGATAACATAAGCATATGAAAGCACATATGGTTACCAACAATCCAAGACAATAAGCAATGCACAGACATATTTTTAGGTCACTCATTAACAGGACATATTTGGAAACACCCACCACTTTAAATAGACATGTTTTAAGGCAATTTCTCTTGTGCTATTTTATTAGTTACATGGAGTACAGTTGGAGACTTATAAAAATTCCCAATCCCTTAATATCCTGCTGCTGCTTGTCTGGCATCATCATCAGCTCTTACTCATGCCCATGCCTGATGGAGCCAGTCATTTTATGCAAACTCTATTCTGGGATCTCATTCCTTCCCATCACATTCTAGTACCACACCTGCCTAGTCAGGCTCTCATACTCTGATCAGTTTCACCATTTGTTTTCAGTGTATCAGTTCTCTAGAGACTGAGCATGGCTGGGGAATGTTTCATCCGTTTGCTGATTGGCAGGAATTCAGATCATTATTCAAACTCAGCTGCTCTCTCAATGTTCTTTAGCAAGTTATTTTTGCAAAACCCCAATGACATCCCTTAACAACCCCTAAAGTCTAGTTAACCTCAAATCACTCTTACTCTTAAGACCTTTTCAGTTTTTCTACTCAGGAAGAAACAAACAAACAAACAAACAGAAAACAAAGCAAGACAAAAAATAAAAACAAAAACCTAACTAACCAAACAACTACAAAAAAGTAGAGGTCTGGAGTAGTGGACATATTCTGACAAACCTAGTACCTTGTTTCCTTCTTTTTGTCTCTCTTCTCTTCATAGTTGTCTCAGATTAGCTTAGATATAGGCCTCCATATTTACATTATTTACACATTTTACTTCATTTTTTTCATTATGACATATGACTTTTCCCAGGATACATATGGAACAACTCATTCAAGTTAGAGAGGAAATGAGAGATATAAGAAAGGATTTTTGTGTTAGTTCAGTGTAGTAAACATGGTTATTATAGTTTCTTACAAAATGTTCTATGTAAGCATGGGTAAACTCAGATATAGCTCTACCACTGAGATGTCCCATGGGCCATTTGTTGGAATCTAAACAACTAAAGAATTGATTTCACCTATAAAACTTTGAGGAGCAAAGGAGCCTCCTGAGAATATCCTGAAGTTTTTTTGAGCTATAAACTTCATTATCTTTTATACTTCTTCCAAGAATGAATGGCGATACTTTAGGGATTCCGAGGCTTTCCACACTGCTCTGATTTAGACGTCAGTGGTCAAGTCCAAATCAAAAGGAAACAGCTACTTATCACAATGTCACTACCATCACTTTCTTTTTAATTCAACTTTATTAGCTTTTTGAGAATTTTATAAAATGTTTTTTGCTCATCTGTATCCCTTGCCCATTTTTCCAAGATCCAGTCCTTCCCTACCTAGCCAACTTGGTATCTTCTTTTATTTTTTTTTCTCCATCAAGTACACATCCTTCTTCCTATATATTCTTACATGTGTTGCCTTCCAATGGAATGCAATCACCTTACCAGCGAGGGTAAAATTAAACAAAATTGACCTCTCCTTTTTCAGCAGCTATCAATTGCCAGTAGCTCTTTGGCTATGTGTTAGACTTCATGCCAACTCCCCATTTCATTCTAGCATTTCGTCTCATTTGACAATGTACTTACATGAAGATTTTGCATGCTGTCACAGTTAGTGGCAGCTCATATAAATTTAATTCAAAATATAAAATAAGATTTGATTTTAAAAAGTCTAGGATACAACCCACAGACTTTAAGAAGTGTAATAAGCAGAAAGGCCCAAGTGAGATGCTGTAATTCCACTTAGAAGGGAAAAGGAAATAATCATGGGAGGCAAAAGAGGGGGGACCTGGGTAGGACAGGGGAGGGGGATGGGAAAGGGGGAATAGAACCAGGAATGGGGGGCAAGATTTCCCAGATGACCCAGAAAATTAATGGAAATAAATAGCATTAGGAGGGGGACCTTCTAGAAATTACCAGAGACCCTGGAGGTGAGAGAGTCTAAGGACTCAGTATGGGTGACCTTAGCCAAAATGTCCAACAATAGAGGGAGATGAAGAGTCTACCTCCAGTAGATAGACAGTGACTCATATATCTGACCCAGAACTCTTCCTGTTTAAAAGAACTTCAGGGACCAAAATAGAGAAGAATCTGAAGGAAAGGTGGTCCAATGACCAGTCTAACTTGAAATCCACCTCATGGGGGCACACCAAGACCTAACACTATTACTGATCTTATGATTGTGCTTACAGATGGGAGCCAGACATGGCTGTCCTCTGAGAGGCCCTACCAGCAGCTGACTGAGACAGAAGCAGATACTTACACTCAACCATTGAACTGAAGTCAGGGACCCCTATGGTTGGATTTGGAGAAGGACTGAAGAAGCTGAAGGGGAGAGAGATCCCATAGGAAGACAAGCAATTTCAACTAACTATGACTGCAGAGAGCCCCCAGAGACTGTGACATCAACCAGGAGTACACACAGGCTAATCCAAGGTCCCTAGCAAAAATATAGCAGAGGTCTACCTAGTTAGGCCTTAGTCTGAGAAGGTGAGCTTAATCCTTGAGAGTCTTGAGGCCCCATGAAAGGAGGAGATCTGGTGGGGTGGGGAGCCCTCTCTCTGAGGCAACAGGGAAGAGGAATGGAATGTAGAACTGTGGGAGAGGGACTGAGAGGGCATGGCAATGACTGGGATGTAAATAAATAGAAGAAGGAGGAGGAGGAGAAAATGAGAAGGGGAAGGAGAAGGAGGATAAGAAGAAGAAATCTGACATAAATAAGAAATCTGACAATATCTTCATAAAGAGAAATATAAATAGATTGTTTAATCATAAAATATTTTCATGGGGACATAAGACCAAATTCACCACACATATACTTGAAAAATTAACTGTATATGAATATGACATGCCATTAGGAAGTCAGAAGTAGATAGATAATCTGGATTTTAATCCAGCCTGCTTCTAGTGAGTTCCAGACAACCAGGTCTATATACTCAGAACCTGTCTCAAGAAGAAATAAAAAAGTTTTAAGAATAAGTTCACTTCCAATTCCCAAGTACACTAAATTACAAAAGACAAAAGGAGAATTTGGAAATGTAGATTTTCCTACTCTTTGCTTTGCCATTGCAATGCGCCTTCCTGGTCACCCTCCCCATCCAGAAGGTCATTTGACCCTGCTCTAGCTTTATCAGTTGAGAAAAACAAGAACACATTTTCTATCTCATTTTACTTTTCCAGGATCTGTGCTTGCCACATCCTTCTTGTTTGAGTTAATCACAAGGGTGGAGACATAGAAGATTCCAGACTTCAACAATTACTCCTTCATCCTCACACCCATGAGACAAGTCTTTATAGATAAAGTCATGTTCTGAAGCACAAGCAAGGTACTCTAGGCCAACTTTAGTAGAAGAAAATGACAGGGGATATAAGCAATGAGAGTCACTTTTCCTTTCAAGTGTCTAAATAAGAAAATGTGCATCAGGGTTTCATATACTATGAAAAGAGTAGTATGGTTTATTTCCATTTTAAGAAAGGCTCCACTTGAAGCATTTCTTCTTCTTTAGTTGTTTTTTCTATAAAAGAAAATCACAACGTGTAGTTAATGCATCATGGTCTTTAAGAGAAAAGATTTGATCACATTTATTAAATCAATTATACAGATAGTTTGGAAATATTTGAGTATTTTATTTTCTCTTTGACACATTTTTGACTATTGTCCTGAAAATACTTTTCCTGAGCATCTTAATTTTAAGAGGAGAAGGGATTTATCCAGTGTTTAAGCTTGAGTAAATTTATATGTTGTGTCTTATTCTAGAAGACTAATCTCTGATTGCCGAGTCTATCATTCAGTTTGGTCATTACTTTCTGTATGCATAGCCTTAGGCTCAAAAGTTGTCCTGGGGGTAGTGGGTTTCAGAATCACCATTTTATTTATTTTGGCATGTCATATTTATATACTGTTAATTTTTTTAGGTTTATGTATGGTGAATTTGGTCTTACACCTCCATGAAATGTCTTACAATTAAACAATGAATAAATAAAACCAAAGCTGTGATTTACAGTGTATGCATACTAGATAAAATATACTTTTCATCAACTGGTTAGTCCCACACTTTTCATTTGGCTCCTTGAATTTATGGCATCTAATGTTAGGTTTTCTTTATAAACACCTGGTGTTTGTTTCATTGAGATAAACCAATCTCATTTTGTTTAAAAATGCACACCCACAAAAGCAATCTTTTTCAACAGCAATTAAATTAAAAGGACAGATACAGAGCTTAGGTACCACAAAAAGAAATAAGGCAGAGAGTATCATTTGTAATGCCAAATTTAAATGATATACTTAAGCCACAAATGTTGTTAATACTGTTATTTCTCAAGGCAAAAAAAGAATTGCTTCTTATTATATTATCTTTACCAATCCCACTCTGAACCCTGATTCTTTGCCCAACACATACATTACCACTTTGCTTATATTGACTTTTGGCTATTTTATAGTAAAGTAAAAAATATTAGAAATACTACTTAATTAGGAGATAATAATACCTTTATGTCATAATCTACGAATATTCTACTTGTTTGTCTACAAATGATATATGAGTGATGAGAACATTGAATTTCATACATTTGTCAGGCTAAGAAAATTTTCACTTCTTTTAAGATCATGAAAAAAATGATTTTATATTAGAAGCCATTGTATCACCCACATAGGGAGTTCAAACTTTAAGAATTGTGTGCATTTTCCTATAATTAATCAATAAATCCATTCAAAGACTAGGTATGTTTTCCAGGTGTATTTTTACCAAAATGTGTTAAGACAACTTCCTACTCATAAGTCAGACTTTTAAATTGGCTGTTAGAAAATGCGATTGAGAAATTTTGTTTGGTGAAATCATGATCTTACAGCAAGCATTTTAGGATAATAGAATAATTTAACTTACAGAATTTTGTATAGTAATATCTTTAGTGCTTTTTCAGTTATGGATTTGTTTTAAAATAATGAATCAGATAGCTCTGTCTTTGAGAAATTAGAGATTGTCCTTACCTTGAGCTACCAAGTTCTGTGATAACCTCTGGCATAGAATTTCCAACTCTGTGTACAAACAGAGAGAAAAGGGTAGTGGTGATGAATTACATATATGTCTCTATACTCATACATAAAATTCCTAGAGAAAGAAGTCAGTATTAATTAAGCTCCAGTGCAAAGACTCCAATGAATTTTTCATAGAAGGTGTCTCATATAAACACAGCTGATCCTGAACTTATTATGTAGTTGAGGTTGGCACTTAACTCTTCATGCCTAATCTCACCTTCCATGTCCTGGACTACAGGAATGTATCAATACATAACTTTAAACCAGTTAACTTCTCTCAAGGAATTATCTTCAGTATATGAGTAGGATGACCATTCAAATGCAAAATACATAGGAAAGATCATGTGTTCCTTCCTGTTGTTCTGGTACTGTTATATACTCAAATGCTAAATTCTATATCCCAAGATCTGGTTACCCCAAGATGAGCAAATTACCACATACACCAGCCTTAGTTGGACAAATATTGATCTTTAATTTAAAACTATTGGTAAAATAAAAAAATAGCAAAACCCCAATTACTGGAGAGAATAGAGGGAGTGGAGTTTGAATTACCAAGCTAGGGATCATGAAGGTCAAGGAAACATGAGAGAGAGAGAGAGAGAGAGAGAGAGAGAGAGAGAGAGAGAGAGAGAGAGAATCGAAGCACAAAGGAGAGGAGAATGGGGAGAACACAGTCTTCATTAGTATGATGAGCCAGCACCACATGCCCAAGTGAAATATCTCCTCATTACACCAGACTACTAGAGTAGAAATAACCCAAAGAGATGCAAACAGCAAGTATATGAGGTCTACAGCTGGTAAATAGAGTGTCTAGGTGTTAGAAAAGTTTACTAAGGATTACCTCCCCCCAGTAATTACCAGAGACAAATAAATAAACTATAGTCTGAGATTCATTTCTTTCAAATTTACACCATCTAATGGAGTCTGGTACTTTAGGACAAAAGTTATTTGTTAATATATAAGCAGAATTTCATCTTTTAAAAGGAGACCTAGTTCATTATGATTTTTAACTGACTGAATAAAACCCATCCACTTTCATGAGGACATCTATTGTATAAGTTTAAGTGATTCAATGCATCAAATATACTGATACTATTCCATAGTAATATATACATTTTCATTTCTGTTGTTGAGTAATAGAGCCTAGTCAAGTTGACTGAACACTAATGGTGGTAGTGTTCTAGTTCTTCACCAAAGCTAAGAGAACTTGTTGCACACTGGAAGATGTTTATTGTATGGCAAGTAATGAAGAATTAAAGGAAGATAACATTCAGAAAATTGTTAAGCTTGTTTGATTTCAATTCAATCTTCAAATTTGTGGCATGATTCTACTACACAAGAAAATTGGACTTTGAAACTTTCATACATTTGAGGTTTATTGAATTTGTTAGCAATCTACATTACAGACAAAATGTCACTCAGTTACTCTATAATGTTTGCACTATAAAGTATGCCCTCAAACATGAATATTAGCAACACCAGTATAGGCTAGATGCTTTTCTGATGGCTACAAATGCTGAGACAAGATGTTCCTCAACATAATCACACCATCTCATAGCTTTTGAGAAGGATAAAATGAGTTTTTGTTTTATGACAACACAAGCAATATTAATGGGTAAGGAAGCACTCAGAAAGACATTTAAATTGGGAGAGATTTGTTATATACTATAGTCATGTCAAATTGAGAATATATTACATAGTCTCTTCCAGGAGCACTATTTTAAACTTTTAAGACTCTAAATTCAAATCCCCAAATAATGTTTAAGATATTTTATCAACTCTGACAATACAGTGTCCTACTTCTCCTCATTGTCAAAAAGCACTGGAATGGAATCCTGTCCCCATAAATACATCCCACCTGTAATTTTATGCATTTCTTATTTTGGAGTGGGAGATTTAGTTAGTGTGGGATGAATGAGAAACACACACACATATACACACACTGAGAAAGAGAGATAGAGATAGAGACAGAGACAGAGACAGACAGAGACAGAGAAAGGCAGAAGCAGAGATAGAATCAGAGAGAAAGCATTAAGGATGGTTGAGAAAACAGAACTATCACTACTTGAGGTAACAAGTTTCATCCTCAAAACATAGACTACCTAATCAAAATCACAGTTCTAGACATGACAAACATATTTACAAATTATTGGATGAGGGAGTTAAAGAGACTACAACACACCTTAGGTTATTACCAAGCTTTTGGTTGCTTTCTAGAAGAGAAGGTTAAGAAACCATTGCTTAAAATATCACAAACTTTATTTATGACACACAACTTGTAATTGATCTGGATCTGACCAACAATGGAAGAGTATCTCTAATAGTATCAATAGGAGATATTTCAAGTTCCAAACCAGAAAAGCAATCAATACTTCAACCCCTATGAATGCATGTAAACAATGATACTGACTAAAAAGAAAATATAACTATAAAGGTTCAGTAGTGTCATTTATATCCTTGGGGTCATAGCTAACAGGATTTAAGGTTCCATGAAAAAGTTCAATGAATAGGAGATAATTCATGCCTAGTACTGTAAAATTAACCAACTACTGAGGGCTGGTGAGACTATGAAACTTAGATATGAACCAACTATACCCATTGTTTAAACAAATATCTCTCAATTAATTAGAAATTAATATCCTTATACACATGGATAGGTGTAGTTCTCACTCCTCCTCATCAAAGAAACTGCTTTGTAGCAGATGGAAGCAATTAAATAAATTTACAACTAGTTCAAACAAGAAGACAATTGATTGGTAACTACCTTGACCATTAAATGCATTTACAGCACAGTCTACTTATAAGGGTCAGGGAACATTGTAGAAGAAGCTGAGGGCAACTTGTAAGGAGGACAAGTATCAGAGGAACAGGGTATTTGCCAAGAGATAGTTTCTGCTAATTTAAAAAAGGGAAGTGGAGGGTGATGAATGGAGGGGAAGAGGGGGAATTACAAATAGTGATGAATGTGATCAGAACATGTAAAATTCTCAAAAAAATAAAATTATTAAATCTTTTAAAAAGAATAAAAGATCTTTAAAGGGTTGTATCTAGGTAAAAGTTTAAGTTTCCACTTTACAAAAATTTTCAAACTCTAGTGTAATGCACCAGCACATTGCCTTAACACAATAGTTAATAAGAACGATTTTTAGAACACAGAGCAACATACCTTTCAAATAGCTTTGTAAAACTTAAGTTACCTCTCTTTTAGTGTCGTTTATAAAATGTTTGTGTGCTCCGCATATTATGCTTTATTATGGTTATTCTTGTCAGATAAAGCCATGTTGTTTAGAATGATAAACTCATCAGATAAGGTGTAATGCTATGAAGTGCTGTTTTCTGGAAGAACATTCACAGTCATGAACTTAGAGCTGATACAATTATCTTTACATTACCTAAACAATATTCAAGCCAAATAGAATTCCTGAGGAGATGGTGATGATGTCCCAGATTTTGCCCTATACTGAAGAGTAATTATCAGACAATAGTTGCTGGGGGAGCAAAATTCATTCTTTGTTTATTTGTCTCTTTGTTCGAGACAGGCTTTTTCTATGTAGCCTTGGCTATCTTAAAACTCACTATGCAGGACAAGTTGGCTTCAAACTCCAAGAGATTAATCTGTCTCTATATTCTGAGTCCTGAAATTAATGTCAAACATAACCATGTCTAACTTGGAGATTCATTCTTTATTAAGGATATGGCTACTTGTAGGTTTCTCATGCTAAACTGCTTGCCCCCACATGAATGGTAAGGCTGTCTAGACATGCATAGAGGGAATCTCCAAACTTAGTGGGCTACATGAAATAAAAATGTCAGGAACATAGGAGGATGGTACTTTGATAGGATATGTGGGAAGCTACAGGGGTAAATGGAGACAGTATGATAACATTTCAATGAATGTGTCTAAGAAATTCTGAAAAATAAAAGAGCAATACATTTTATCCATCATACCTATTCAAATAAAACATATTTACAATTACCATCCTGATAACAATAATTACTCTTACAGCAGCCACATTGAAATTATTTTCTGTATCAAATTTCATCTCTTGTAAGAAAGTAGTAAAAATACTTAACACATTTTACAAGCAAATGCGTTTCCTTCTACTGGATAAAATTCAAAATCAATAATTTTTGTCCTGAGCAAAATGTATGTTTGTTAAGATAAACATCTTTTCTATAGATTCCATTACTTTTCATTCTGCCTTGTCATTTATATGTATCAATTCTTTAGACATTAAACAGGTAGTCAGAAAGGAGAAACCTGGAAGTGGAAAGACCTTATCTAATATAAAATATTAAAATATTAATAGTGTGAGTTGGATCTTTGGAGTATTAAATGACCAAACTACTACATTTATAACACAGGAAACATATAATGATATAAATATATCATTTATATATACTATTAGTAGAAGGGTATCCATTAGTAATGATTTGGAAAAATTAAGGCAATTGTTAACTTTATGTGCACAAATACTTTTGTTAAAATTCAGTGCTTAATTCCTTAGCGTCTTGTTCTTCCTTCTTTATCTGTATCCTCTTGACTACTCATTTTGTCTGGTCACATTCAGGGATAAAGATAGAGCAGAGATTGAGGGAACAGCTAACTAATGACTGTCCCAACTTGAAACCCATCCCATATGAGAGAGCCAACCACTGATACTATAAATGGTATTCTATTATGTTTGAAATCAGGAACCTAGTATAACTGTCTCCTGAGAGGCTTCATTCAGCAGCTGATGGAAACAGATGCAAAGAGCCACACCCAAGCATCATGTGGAGCTCAGGGAGTCTTCTGGTACAGTGCAGGATAGAATTGAGTAGGAAGAATAGATCGAGGATATCACAAGAGGACCTACAGTATCAACTAACTTGGGCCCTTGGGGGTTCACAGAGATTGAACTATCAACCAAAGTGCATTTAGTGTCTTGACCTAGACTCCCTTCACATTTGTAATAGATGTGTTGCTTAGTCCCCTGACAATTGGAGTGGGGACTATCTCTGACTCTGTTGCCTGCTATTAATTCCTCTTCCCTTAGCTGGATTTACTTGCTTGGCTTCAGTGAGAGAAGATGCTCTTAATCCTACTGAGACTGGATGTTCCAGGGCAGGTGGTACTCAAGGGCAGCTTTCCCTTCTTTGAGGAGAAGGGGGGTGATAATTGAGGAATGGAGTGGGACTGGGAAGAGAGGAGGGGGCTACAATCAGTGTGTAAATTGAATACATAAATAAATAAAAATAATTTGACATAATCATGGAACAGGCATTGAGCAGAGCTTGCTTTCTTTTCTTGTTTAAACTTAGAAATTGGCTATGCCTACCTATGTAGTATTATGATTCATTCTAACTGTAAACTTTACCATTCAGCTCTAATCCACTTATCCTTGTTTGTACCAATATCTTTCTAGTATTCCCAAAAGCTTATGGATCATACGTCATTCTTTATTTTTCTCACATTCTCACTTTTAATGCACACATAAACCTTGAGACATTTTACAGACTTCTCTGGTCAGACTTCTCCACTAACATATCACATTCCAGTCCTAGCCACCACACTACTCCCATGGACGATGAGTAATGACACTTCTTAAACTTCTTGTTACAAATGTAATTTTTCTTAAAGCAAATAGCATTGTTTACCAAACATCCCAACTAGGTCATGACATTTCCATGCACAGCATATTTCACAAATTTATATTTTACTTACAATAAATTATGTGACTCTTTCCATGGCTAAATCTTTAGAGTCTTTGGTCTCTGCCCAGCTCTCATTACACTCTGTTTCACTGTTTTTACTGTTTTCAGGACTGCTAACCTTACCAGTTTTCATATGTATCAGTCTACCTTCTTCCTGTTGTCTGACACCAACTCCTCCTGTGTCCATCTTGATTTATCTGATCTATATTGACATTATTGTTGCAGCTTAAATGTAAGATTTTTTTAAGCTTGAATTATTCATTCGATATATTAGAACACAGGTGACTATCCTTAATTTTAACATAACTTTTAATTTTATCATAAACCTATCACAACTAAAAGTATTGTGATTTACACATGGGCTAGATACCATCATGGATCATAGGACCCTTTCCAATATTGAATACTGTGTGACAATTTGAGCTAGAGAACTCAATGAAACTATCATTGCTTCATAATTTAAACTTCCATTAGTATTTTTTTCTGAACATTTCTGTTATTCTTATAATTAGATATTTGATCCAAGCAAATGCTTCACATGACATAATAATATAATATAATATGATATAATATAATATAATATAACATAATATAATAAGACTTAAAGATACCTTTCATGGAGTACAATATTGATGCAAAACTAAGAGGTTGTGAGATTTCTGTCTTGTATTTTTCACAACATATTTTCAGCGTCATAAGAAATGTTCAACTTTAACATGATAATGGAAACATCTACAATAAGTAGATAAGTAAATATGATAACAATCATAGTAATATTATCATATTTCCAGTAGAAGACTACATTGGACTGATTTATA
>JADRCC010564725.1:0-10933 GCA_019843855.1 Hylomyscus alleni
ACACACACACACACACACATATACACACAGAGACACAGACACACACATAGGTACAGACATACACACAGAGACACACACATGCAGACACACATACACAGAGGCATAGACATACACACACACAGAGACACACACACAAACAGACACATACATACACACACACACAGGCATAGACATACACACACATACACACACAGTCACACATACAGACAGACACACACATACACACAAACACACACACCACACACACATACACATACTCACACACTACAAGAAAAGCAGTGTTGAATCACCCAGACTAAACATCTAAATGGCTACTGGGCCTCTTTGGGGACAAAGAGGATGCTGCAAAAGTTAAAAGCCACCAACGTGCACTGGAATTCCAATTCACAAAGCCATCAGCACTCACGGGTCATCTTGTGGAAGCAAGAACTATGGATTCTGAGGAAGGCCCCAAGCCGAAAGCCTCGGGCCGAAAGGTCAGCTTCCTCTCCTCTGCCCGCTCTTGAATCTGGGGTAAGCCATGCCATTAATATTTTAAGCAACTAATTTGACATTTTTCCATTTAATTAACTCACATATATATGAGAACAGGGTTTTGAGAATAGCATGACATTTAAACAAAGTCATTTAAGATTTCCCATTCCTGGAGACTTGCTTCTTTTTTCCTGGCTCTGTTTTTGCCCTATTTCTGTTTGGCATTGCTGAGTATCAAGCCAGTTTATCATCTCAGAGAATGACCAAAAAATCTCTAGACAAAACATCCCGCACTCTTGACCTAGGTGACGTGGGTGGGCCTGTAGCCCTGGGCGGGACTCCTTTCAACCAGAGCCACTCTTTTCCATTCCTCTCTGCAAAAGGGTTTCCATTATAGCAGGCCCATGTCACCAGCTAATGTTCTCCTGTTGCCAACCCAACCCAGGGTAGGAATGGGGGTTGCGGGGGGCAAGAATGAAAACCATTGATCAAAGCAAGCCTTGCCACCTAGGAAGGCAGGGGCCTTCCGATGGGGAGGGAGTGGCTCCCTGACAATTTTCTTTTTCAAATGACAAATAATTGCTGTCAGATCATGAAATGATTAAGAAATAATGGAAAGTAGACAAATGGGGAACATCCATGGTGGGGTGGGGTGGGGGAGGGGAGTGGGGAAGGGCTTGCTCAGTGTTCCATAATTGAAAAATTGCACCCTAATTAGCTCCCACCCCAGAGAATGCCTAAGTTCTGTGCGCCATCCTGCAGCCCGCCAAGTCACAGAACTCAAAGCCATTAAAGTTTACTACTAGTTGCAAGCAGACATCTCTGCCTCCAGCTGCGCCCACTCAGACTCCTCGGCAAGCCCGGCTCTCAGACAGAATGATTTGCCTCATATTTTCATCTGCCAAAGTGGCTAGCACATTGCTTATCCACAGCTTGGGCCATCCCCAGATTCTCTAATAGAGGCCAGCAAGACTCACAAAAGACATGGGAGCTGCAAGCTCAGAAAACACAGCACTCTGTGCTGTGTCAGTGGAGAGAACAACGGGCTGAGGAGATGGGTCAGTCAATAAAGTGCTTGCCCAGCAAGCATGAATTTGGATCCTCCGACAACTCATGTTAAAAGCCAGGAGCAGCGGTCCAAATTTGTAATCTCAGCCAAGGTGAGATGGAAGGCAGAGACAAGTGATTTCTGAACTCTCCCTGTCTATCCAGATTAGCTACTTGATGATGTTCCAGGCCAAGGAGACACCTTTAAATGCCTGAAGAACGATATGGAGGTCATCCCCTGTCCCTTACATACATGTGCACCTACCACACCAACACAATCTCTCTCTCTCTCTCTCTCTCTCTCTCTCTCTCTCACACACACACACACACACACACACACACACACACTTGTGCAGGCACACAATGTAAATGTGAAAATATTTAAGATAAAAACAAAACCCAGTCCCCTCCCAAATGAACCACACTCAACTCCCTAGAGTGTCCTGGCAGTGCCCACTTTATGTATTGGCCAGAACAAAGAGAAAAGGCTCCTGGGACACTGGAGATCATCTCATGGAGTCAGGACTCAGGGTCTTCGAGCTGAACTCAGACACACAGTCTTAAGCCACAGAGGGGCTTGGAAAGAGAATGTGACTATGAGCAAACCAAGAACTTCAGAGAAGGCATGAACACAGGGGAGTTTTTCTACCTCACAGGGCAAGTAAGTACAGGTAGGAAGTGTGGAGCAAGTTGAGAAGCAGACAGCCAGGCTTTGCAGGGCTTTGTAACCAAGGAAGGAAAGGTTAATTTTATCCTCAGAGAATAAGCAGGCATCCAGGTATCTCTTATTGACCAGACAGGATTTTGTTCCATGAGAATGGGGAGCCGGTCCAAAGCAATGGCACAACCTGATTTGTGTCTTGTGTCTTTACTTTTACGTGTGTGTGTGTGTGTGTGTGTGTGTAGATGCCGCAGCCTGAATGTGGAAGTCAGAGGACAACTTGAGGGAGTCAATTCCCTCCTTACACCATATCGGTGGCTGGAATCAAGCTCAGGACCTCAGGCCTGGTAGCAAGCACCCTTCCCCACTGAGCATTCCACTGGCCCCTGATGGAGATCTTAAAAAGACTCTCTGGCTGCCACAAGAACAGCGTCCATTAGGGGATAATGGGAATCAGAAGACCGAGTGAGAGAGATCAGCAACAGTTCGGCCAGAGAAGAGGGGGGGAAATGGATGTAAAAGCGGACACGGCCTCCAAGAGCTACAAATCACACTTAGATTCACTGGCCATGCAGTGTGCAGATTTTGCTGATCCCCTGGGTATCAGGGAAGATCTTTTTAAGAGGTTAGAGAAAGCAGAAAAGGATATGGCTGGCTACCCAGGGTGGAACGATCCCCTTTTGGTCCCTAGACCAAAAGCTGAGGCTCGGCTTCCTTGTTGCACCCTTCAGCCCCCTGGCCTTCAGTAACCCTAGGTTCTCAAGTTCTGCTTTCCTTGGAGTGAGCAGTCAGGCTGGCTTCTACCAGACACACTCAGGTGGCCCTAGGGAAGCTAGGAGTGGGGATGGACGATTTGCACAGAAGGTGAGCCTCTCCCAAACACAGTTGGAATCATTATTCTCAATCCTCCCGACTGGACTGGGAATTAGTTACTACCGTTGCATCCTACAGGGAAAGGTACATTCAGGGTACTCTTGTGACTTGCCTAAGTTTGTCCTGTCACCAGCATCCCGGGGTTTAAACACAGATTCTGCTGGGTGTGGTGATGCATGCCTTTAGTCCCAGCACTCCAGAGGGAGAAGCAAGAGGACTTCTCTGAGTTCCAGGCTAGCCTCGTCTACATAGCCAAGTTTCAGGCCAGCCAGAGCTACATAAGGAGACCCTGTCTCAAGCAAACCAAACAAAAACAAAGCCAAAAACAAAAACAGGCAAACAAAAAGATCTTTCATTTGTTCTAGGGCAGAGTAGTAGATCTTCCCACTGGCAGGTCCAACCTGTAGCCCACGACCAAATCGTAGCTCCAGTAACTACCTTGCAGCCCGACACATTTGTACATAATAGTACATCACAATGTCAGATGCTTGGATACAGGCTGAGGAGGTGGCTCAGTTGGTAATGAGTTTGCCATCAAGCATGAGAACCTGAGTTCAATCCCCAACACCAATACAAAAAGCTTGAGTGGTGCCACTCACCTGCAATCCCAGAGCTTGCTGGGAGATGGGAACAGGGACAGTCTCTGATGCCTGTTGTCTAGGTAACCAGTCAGATCAGATCAGAGAAGGGAGACAGCAGAGACTTAGGAGAGGATCCCAGCACCCACAGAAAAATCTGGGTGTGGCTTTGAGTGCCTATAACCCCAGGACTGAGGGAGAATGGAGACAGGTAAGTCTTGAGAGCTCGCTGGCCGGCTAGCCTAATTGAAACTTGAACATCCGGCTGAAGGAGAGATCCTACCTCAGGGTAACAAAGTGGATAATGCAGCATATGACATGCATAAAACTAAATAAGAAAATACATAAGATAAGCAAATGAGTAAGCCAACAAAAGTTACTCAAAAGGAAGGAAGGAAGAAGGAAGGAAGGAAGGAAGGAAGGAAGGAAGGAAGGAAGGAAGGAAGGAAGGAAGACCACAAAATATCAAGAGAAAAATGTGGACACATCTTGAGGAACAACTGAAGTCAACCTCTGACCTCTACGAGCAGACGTAACCACCCACACGTGCACCTGTATACACATAAACAAAGGTGACACACCCGTGACTCGCTTGGCCATGCGGAGGTGAGCAGCTACTGCCATGCTTCCCATGTGGAGAGAACTGGATTCTCCCCAGCTCCAGAGTACAAGTGTGGCACCAGCGTGGCAGATGTGCCATCTGTCCTAGTCCCTGACTTACAAAGGTACCTGATCCTTGGAGTTACCTGGCAGCATTTAGACACCTACCACCCTGAGCTACCCCAGATGTACTGAAGCAGAGGCTCTTTGTGGAACAGGGCCCGGTACTCACTGCACTTGTTAAATCTCTAGGGAATCTCTGCACACAGTGTTACGGTGGTCAGAAGTGTTACGATGCCACCCTGGGTATGCACAGGTTAAGAAAGGGTCACTGAAGAAGTTACGGTGCCATGGCAGTGAGTTAGCAACCAAGGCAGGAATGGGAGACAAGCTTCCTCAGAATGAATGAATGAAGTTCTAAGGCAGTGGTTCTCAACCTATGGTCGTGAGCCCTTCAGGACCCAACGACCCTTTCACAGGGGTCATACATCAGATATTTGCATTAGAATTCATAACAGTAGCAAAATTACAGTTATGAAGTAGCAACAAAAATAATTTATGGTTAGGGGTCACCACAACGTGAGGAACTATTTAAAGGGTCGCAGCCTTAGGAAAGTTGAGAACCACAGTTCTAAAAAAGCCACCTTTACCAACATCATGAAGGGCCAAAGCAGAGCATGAACTTTGGGTTATCTTTCCATCATAATACCCATTGGACCACTAGTGTGAGTTACAGGAGATGCCTGGCCTGCCTTGTATCTACTGTCGCATCATTTAGGAGCTACATCCTTGCAATCTATGCCTGCTAGTCTTCTGGGGTTTGTTAAGAGTCATATTTGGAACCTATTCTTTCCCCATTTCACAGTTGATAAAATTAAAGCCCAGAGGAAAGAGGTCTAGTGGCGGAGTTCTCTGACTCAGGCCTGGGCTCCTTGCCACACACTCTAACCTATAGCAAAGCTGGACCACACGAAGGGGAGAGGGTGCTGGGAGGGGGGAGGAGTCGTGCTTGACCTGTCAGTTGCAACCTTCAGCCCATTCCGTTTAAAGAGCTGCCTCAGCGAGACATCTAATTAGCTGACTGTAGCCCAGCTTCCTTCCTCTGGTTATTGATGTCTCTTCTCCCATCTCTTCCTGGTGCTGGCCCTTGCTCATCCAAATGTGATCAATTACTCACAGGAATAAATTATGCACGTAGCCTACAGTCTATTAGGTAATCGTTGTTGTGCTGGCTGAAAGAACCGAGCAGGGAAGATAAACTGTCTAGAGCAGAGGCCAGTGGAAGGGACCTCTGTTGGTCCAGGGATGAAGAAACCTGTAAGCAGGAAAAGCCCCGGCCCTCCAAGCAAAGGTTGAAGTTGGGGGCTGGTAGGGGTGGAGAGGAAGAGGGTGCAGGGTCTGGACTTTCAGGCCAAACTGGAAACCGGTTTGAGGGGCAACTCCAGCTCTGCTCTGCCTTTCGCCTGGACAGATGACACCCTCTTTCTAGCCCCTACCCCTCGCTCTAGCCTTCCCTCTGGCTCTGCTCCCCCAGACTGTCCTGTGAAAAGCACAAATCAAAGCAATCCTACTGCAGTAAAGGCTCTGACTGTCTCAGGAGGTCTGAGGAGCTCCCAGGAAACAGCAAGGTCATGGGGAACAAGGCTCTGGAGTTTAGCTTAGGTTGAGCAAAGTGGCCGGCCAGCTGTGTTTTCTGGTAGGTTCTTTTCGAATTTAGAAATTTTCTGGGTCCTTGTTCGCATGATCCAATCTACTTAGAAAAGTTCAGATTTCACTCGGGCCAACCTTGGGAAGAACAGGCCTTTAGAGGCCACTTCAGGTAAAAAGCAAAAAAAAAAAAAAAAAAAGCCCCTCATTTGGGGCTTGTACTAGTTTGCTTTTTGTTGCTGTGATAAGATACTCTGAGCAAAAGCAACTCAGAGGAGAAAAGGTTTATTTGGCTTAAACTTCCAGTTCACAATCCATCAATGAGGGAATCTAAAGCAGAAACCATGGAGGAACTCCTTGGCTTAGTCAACATCAGTTTTGTTTGTTTTTAAAGATTTATTTATTTATTTTATGTGTATGAGTACACTGTAGCTGTACAGATGACCGCCACTTGCTCCGGCCCCACTCGCTCCAGCGTAATACACTGTAGCTGTCTTCAGACGCACCAGAAGAGGGTGTCCGATCTCATTACAGGTGGTTGTGAGCCACCATGTGGTTGCTGGGATCCGAACTCAGGACCTTCGGAAGAGTAGTCAGTGCTCTTACCCACTGAGCCATCTCTCCAGCCCAACACTAGTTTTAATACATAGCCTGGGACCACCTGCCTAGGGAATGTGCTGCCCATAGTAGGCTGGGTCCATGTCAATCATCCATCAAGACAATTCTTCACAGACAAGGGCACAGGCCAATCTTTCAAGGCAATTCTTCAGTTGAGATGGCTTCTGTCAAGCTGACAGTAAAAACAAGCAGCCCCACTACAAAGGACAAGTCTTACAAGCCTTGGGGCAGGAGGAGAGCCCAGCTTCTCTGGTTTTGTTTTGTGTGTGTGTGTGTGTGTGTGTGTGTGTGTGTGTGTGTGTGTGTCTTTTATTTACGGTCAGACTCATGATTGACTCTGCATAGACACATTAATCACTCAGGGAATGTCTGGCTACCTATCCTATCTCTTCCCTCTTGATAACTCATTGTCCTAAACCTGCAGTCACCTTAGATTCCAGGGATGGCTAATCCTTGCCGGATGGATGACTTACCAGATGAAAACAAAAATATCTACCATGGAAACGGCACACCTGGTATCTGATCAGGTGACACAAGCCAGATCATAGCCTCTATTTATTGGACCGCTTTGTAAGACCACACCTTGCTCAAGACTGCTTAGTTATGCATACCTCCCCTCCCCCCTTTCCAGTTCTTCCTCTATTTAAATCTAAAGTTCACCTAGGTGTCCTGAGGATAGATTCTTGGCCACGGGACTTCCTTCTTCCTGACTATTGATAAGATCTTTCTCTGCTTTTCAGGATTGCACTTCTTAAGGTGTATTCAGACCAGTGGCTGAGCCTGGCCTTTTAAGGCTGTGAGAACTGGGGCTTCTGTGCTGGAACTCCAGTTACACACTGGCTACCTTTTCCTCAGTGTCTTTTCAGGGTTCTCTGACACATTGCATGATAACAATGCTTTGGCTCTTTTTAGTCTCTTGGAGTCTTAGAGGCTCTGTGCAAAGAACAGACTCTTCAGGCCCAAGCTGGGTAGGAGTCCATTAGGGACTAAAGGGCTTGAGATAAAAATCACCACACACACACACACACACACACACACATACATACACACATACACACACACAAAACAAAATCATTGGCTCTAAAACACGAAGGGGAAACTTTACAATGGAAATTAATAAAATTTTAATGAAATGTCTCTCAAACAAAATCTTCCATCAACCTCATTAATGGTTTCATTTTAGTATTCGTAAAAATTTCATTACGTTTCAGAACGATGTGCAGGTTAGATTTTTCTCACTTTGCAAGAATTCCTGAGCCCCCCTGATAATTGCTGAGAAATCAAAGCCAATTCTACATCAAATGAATTACTTGTAGCCAAAGAATTTCAAAAGCAAAGTTATAAAAATAAGTCATAATTTTTCACAGGAAAAAAAAAAGAGTATTTAATCTGTTTGATGTGTGTAAGGCAGAGTCTCCAGGCATGCTGGGATCCAGCTCGGGTCTGAAAGCAGTCTTGATGTCTGGCCTAGGGAAAGCATATGTTAGCTTCCTCCTGAGTGAATGGGTGGGGGAAAAAAGGCAATCTAAGTGATAGTGAAAAGTGTAAAGGTGGGAGGGAAGGAAGAAAAACAGACAGGAGAAATATAGAAAACATGAGCCAAAGTTTTAAGGCAACAAGAAGCAGTCTTAGCAACAAAGCCAAGGCCTCGCTGCTGACAGAAACAGACGACATCGCCCCCTTCTGGTTGGAGGAGTCCAGTGCTAGCCGCACCGCTTCAGTTTCTCCCACACTTAGAACATCAAAGCCCCTTGAAATTGTCTCAGAGAGAGAAATCAGTGGTCCCTGAGGACTGAGACCCGGCCTCTCCTCCAGCCAGGAGCTGGGAGGAGAGCTTTGTAACTGGCTCCATGTCAGGCATCCTGACACACGTCTAATCCCATCTTGAACCTATTTCTGCCTTTTCCCCAAGCCAAGTCTAGCCTAACCCATTCCATATGTTCCTCTCTCTGATGGAAAATAGGCTTCACTTTCATTTCAAAGGGCATCATTGAAAAATCTGGGGGACAGGACTTTGTTCTAAGACAAGCAATACTCGGGGAGCTCTTCTGAGGAAGTAATCAGAAATAAATGGAAAGATTTATATACAAGATGTCCGCTGTGGAAATATTTATAACAGCAAAGAAACAGAGACAGCCACAGTGCCCCAAAGCAAGGAAATGGTTAAATAAATCACCAGCTACCCACACCAGGGAAGTTCCTGCAGCCATTAGCATATGCACAGTTTTGAAATTTTCATTTACAGCAATAGCCAACCATCAGGGAGCCCTTCCTAGGCAGTAGGTCACTGCTCCCTCCTGAGGAAAGTCCTTTTGGGTCACTCCCTCCACTTGATACACAAGGAAACTGAGGCCCAGAAAAACTGAGGTTCCACAACTGAGGTACATAGACTGTGTCAGAGTGTCATGCTAGCTCTCTAGGTACAGATGAATGTGTGTGGGGTGGGGGTGGGGGGCAAAGGGAGAGAGAGTTTCATTCCTAGATCCACTGCAAAGCTGTAGCAAAGGAGGGTGGATCTGATCCCGAAGGGATGATGAGGTTCCTTGGCTCTTGCAAGGAGTATCCACAGGGAAGGTAAGAACCAAGGAAAATCCTCCTGACTAAGTAGATCCAGAGGCTGTATGCTTGGCCGCCATCAACAGTCTCTCTGGCCACTGCATAGAAGCGGAAGCCTATGTTCACACCCAGTGTGATGCTTTCTTGTGTCCCTCAGCTGCAGCTGGTCTCCTCTGCCATTTCAGGAATGCATTCTGCACGAGAGAGCTTGCAGAGTTTTCTGGGTCTAGAAGTTTGCCTTGGAAGACCAGTTTCAGGCAGCGTCTGAGCCAAGAAAGTAGAAAGCGTCATCCCCATTGAGGGAAAATGGCCAAACATCTGGGGCTCCTCACACAGGTGTTGTATAAAGTGTCAAGGAACCTGAGAAGCAAGAGAGCCACCCTAGCTCCTCAGAAGTCCTTCCTCAGAGATGGCCAGTGAGCCCAGGCTCTGCCTGTCTCTGCTTCCTCAGCGTCAGTGTTTGAAACACACCTCGCTATGTCTGTCTGTGGTTCCCTGTGTGGGTTCTGAGGATTAAACTCAGGTACTCGTGCCTGTGTGACAAAACACTTTACCAAAGTCATCGTGGCCCCGTTCAGATCAGAACCAGGACGAAGCCATGGCAGAGGCCCAACCTGCCATGCCCCTCCTGAGCTCCTGGCAGACTCTCTCCCTGCCTTCACTGGCTGGAATCACAAGATACTAGGATTGTGTGGAGTTTTCTTAAACCAATGCTCTCCTCTGAATCAGTAAGTACAGAAACCTGTGGATTCTGCCATGAGGGGTGGGGTCCCTCCCACATGCACTTGGGTCATGCACATAACTTGGGGTCTGGGTTTACACAGAAGAGACAGCCTTAGAGGGTATCCCCTCCTCTAAGGAGCCATGTTGTCTAAAGACAATCCTTACAAGGCTGCAAAACTCAAGGAGGGGTTGGGAGATGGAAGGAGCTCTGCCCTCAGCAGCTGACACCCAGCTACTGCTTTGTGTAGCCAATCAGATTCTCCTGGGACCCTCCAGCCAGGCTGGGTTTCCCTCCCAGGTTCCTACAGAGGAAGTTAGGAGCAGGAGCAGGTAGAGCCACTTGTCCTTTAAAACCAGAGCCAGTCAGGAAGGGCAGGGACAAGGAAAGAGGAACAGAAGCAGAGAGGGAGTGGAGCAGAGCCACAGGCCTGATTTTGGGTTTCCTGCTTCTAGTTCTTCAGAGGTATGGCCCAATCAGACACCCCAGGGTTTTGCGAACGACCGCCTGTCCTAAGGTCACTGCATAAGCAAAAGAGCTGTTCCTGAAGGCCAGGGGGTCCCAGTTAGGATAACTCTAGGAATTTGAAGGCCTGAGGAGGCCACGCCTGTGGATGTGGCAATGACCCCTGGCCTGCACTTCTCCAGAACCAGGGAGGTTTGTGCTGGGGAAGAAGTACCAGTGTCTGTCCCCCAGCTTTGATGTCTGCAGTTTGATGGCCTAGCCTCAGACAAATGTTTTTCAAGCCTGAATTCCAGGACTCCACTCCCTGCCCTCCACTCCTGCCCATGACCACACAGAGGCCTCAGCTTAGTCTAGTCTTCCTCTCAACTTTCTGCTGCATAGGACACGAAGGCCAGCCCAGCATCGGAGGCCGCCAGCTGCCAGCTGCCTCTTCCATGCTATGCTCATCACCGACTCTTGCATTTCCTGTCAGTCCGACCAGCTCTGCTCCCTTCCTTCTCAGCCTGGCCAACTTCCCCTCAGTTCTATGCTTGTTCAAACCTCTGAGCTTCCCAGGTGGAAGGAGGGGCTCCTCACCCAGCCTATCAGATCTCAGGGGAGACTGACCTCTTCCTCCTCTCCTCACACCTTGGGTGTGAATTGGTGGCACTCTCTTTCCTTCCTCCCCGCTTTCCCTCAGCCCTTCCATTGTCC
>JADRCC010564729.1:0-10148 GCA_019843855.1 Hylomyscus alleni
TTATGCAGCAGCACTGGGGAGACTGGAGGATAGCCTTATCTGCAAAGCTCACACCAAGCCTGTATTGGTGCCCTGTGCCCTCTGGGCTTCCTGAGCCTCTGTTCTGACCCATAACCTTTAGGCAGAGGGCTTGCCAGACTTTGAACATAAAGAAGAGGAAAACATGGAATTTCTTTTTAGAGGAAACACCAGATGTAAAAGTCTCAGTACCAGAATGCCTGTGATCTACCCGGATGCCAGCTGGGGATAGAGTGGGAGGAAGAGGGAGGGCAGAGGTCAGCACAGGGGGGCAGACACCGGCTTCCTCCCAGGGGCTCTGGTTCTGGCAGGAGCACAGACAGGACCTGAGTCATGGGGAGGAGATTGCAGTGTTAACAGCCCAGTTCCTCAGATGAAGAAACAGGCTCCAATGGTCAGTCCCCTGAGGGCATGGGGACTCCCCATAAGACAGCTCCCCACCTGCCCCACAGGGTCAGAGCCCCACCTAGGTGCAGAAGGCAGGCCATTGGCTGTTTGAAGTCTTTACAGCTCCCATTGCCTGTTTGTCAGTCTTTGAAATGGACTGAGTAGACTCAAGCTGGGACCTGCCTCAGCTGCTGGTCTCCACACTAGCTGCCTCACCTGCCAGCCAGGAAAACAGAGAGGTCAGATGACAAACTGCACAGAACCTAGAGTGGTGGTTTCTACCAGGAACCCCAGCCCAGGGAGACTACTGACTGGAGGACTGCTACAAATCCCAGGCTAAGACTGTGTAAAAACTAAATGAGGGCTGGTGAAGCAGCTTAACTTATCAGGAAAAGGTGCTTGCTGCCAAGCCCGATGACTTGAGTTCAATCTCAGGGACCCACATGATGGAAGGGGGACTAGCTCCTACAAGTTGTCTTCTCAATCCTTACATATGTGGCATGATGTGTAGCCCCACAATCAGCCAGTTGGTGTAAAGAAATGCTTTATTTACAATTGCTTTAAATTTATTATTATTATTATTATTATTATTAGTAGTAGTAGTAGTAGTAGTAGTCGTGGTGGTGGTGGTGTTTGTTTATTTGAGACAGGGTCTCTCTATATAGCCCTGGCTGTCCTAGAGCTCACTATGTAGACCAGGCTGACCTTAAACTCACAGAGATCCTTCTGACTCTGCCACCCAAGTGCTGGATTAAAGGTGTATTTGGGGTTGATAACCCGTCTGCCACAGTACACAAGTAGAGGTCAGAAGATACCTTAGAGGAGTAATTCTCCTGCGTATACCAGACGGATCCCAGGAATTGAGTTCAAGTTGTAAGTCTGGTGGTAGTACATACCTGGACCTGATGAGCTATCTAGTCAGCCCAAGAAAAGGTAAAAAAGAATAAAGAAAAAAAGGTGTGTAGTGGTGCTGGATCTGGTTGTGGATTGGGCACCGTCAGGAGTTCGAGAGCAGCTTGGGCTACATGAGCCATGCTGGGCTGGAAGGATGGCTCAGTGGTTAGGAGCCATCCCTTCTCCCTCCTGCTCTTCCAGAGACCCTGGATTCAGTTTCCATCATCCACATGGTAACTCACAGCCATCTTAACCTCAGGGGATCTCATGCAGTCTCGCCTTTGCAGGCACAAAATTAGTGTACATTACATACATGCATACACACATACATGCATACATATGTGCACACAAGCAAACATTCAAATATACAAAAATAAAAAAGCGAGTGCCCAGGCTGGGGAGCCCAAGATGCCCACAGAGCCTCAGTCCCTTACAGCTCTTGCAGGCTTACTGCTGAGCCTCCCAGAGCCTAGTGTCTCATCCATGAAGCCAGGAAGACGACCCTGACCACCTCACAGGGCTCAGTGGGGGCCTTGCCCATGGATGGCTCCCAGAACATATGCTGATTTTGACCCCTACAGGCGCTTTGCCCTGTCCACCAAGATTCCTGACACCAAAGGCTGCTTGCAGTGTCGTGTGGGTAAGAACTGGCTGTATGGGGCTGGGAGAGGCTCTGTGAGGCTGAGCCCTAGCCTACTCCCTCCTCCTCCCACAGTTCGAAACCCCTATACCGGCAGTACCTTCCTGCTAGCCGCCCTGCCTGCCAGCCTGCTTCTGCTGCAGTGGTATGAGCCACTGCAGAAATTCCTGCTGCTGAAGGTAAGGGACCAGAGGACCCTCGGGTGGCACGATTCCCGCAGAAGAAACAGAGTCAAACGTCTCTGCTGTCCCCCCCAGAACTTTTCCAGTCCCTTGCCCAGCCCGGCAGGGATGCTGGAGCCGCTGGTGCTAGATGGGAAGGAGCTGCCACAGGTGTGTGTGGGCGCCGAGGGACCCGAGGGACCCGGCTGCCGAGTCCTGTTCCATGTCTTGCCGCTGGAGGCTGGCCTGACTCCAGACATCCTCATCCCTCCTGGTGAGCTGGGTGCTGCAGGGAGGGGAAGCATGAGAAGGTCAGAGAGAGGGGGGAGGGGCACTTCAGTCCTGCTCCTCCCATCTGGCCAGGACTGATTTCATTAGCCGAGCCTGGGCACAGTGGCACAGTCTGGGATCCCTCTTTTGAGGCTGAAGCAGCAGGTTGGCATGAACCCACGAATAGATGCCAGCCTGAGTAACATAACAATTGGCAGGTTGAGGCAGGAAGATCCTGAGTTTGAGGTCAGTCTGGGCATGGGGCTGGAGAGACAAGCTAAGCGCTTAAGAGCACTGATTGTTCTTCCAGAGGTCCTGAGTTCAGTCCCCAGCAACCACATGGTGGCTCACAGCCATCTGTCAGGGGATCAATGCCCTTTTCTGATGTGTCTGAAGACAGTGACAGTGTAATCACATACATAAAATAAATAAATCTTTAAAAAAGGTAGAGTTCAGTGGCAGCCTGACTTACATAGAATGGTCCAGTGTCACAAGCAAGAGAAGTCTAAGAAGCATGGAGCACAGGACTTTAATCTCAGGGGGCAGAGGCAGGAGGCCTGTGCATTCCAGCCGAGTCTATATAATGAGTTCCAGGACAGCCAGAGCTACATGATGGACCCTGTCTTAAAAAAAAAAAAAAGGCCAGGCAGTGGTGGCGCACACCTTTAATCCCAGCACTTGGGAGGCAGAGGCAGGCGGATTTCCAAGTTCAAGGCCAGCCTGGTCTACAGAGTGAGTTCCAGGACAGCCAGGGCTACACAGAGAAACCCCGTCTCAAAAAACCAACAAACAAACAAACAAACAAAACCAAACCAAACCAAAACAACAACAACAAAAAACAAAACAGTCAACCAAACTACAAAAAAAAACCTCGTACGATTAAAGGGCTTGGCAGCCAAGGGAAAGCTGGCTGTGGTGCTGTGGCGCCTTAGCCTTAGCCAGCAGCAGCAGGCCAGGTGGGGACAGAGGCTTTCACTCTGAGAAGGAAAGGACACATCCCAGCCATAGAGAAAGCTCGGGCAGTGGGTAGCAGAGGAAGGGCTGTTGGTGCCAGGACCCCCTCGGGATTTCATTCCTAGTTCTTCTACTAACATTTTTAAGTTTATGTGTATGAATGCTCTGCCTCCATGTGTGTACACATACCGTGTGCATGTATACCATGTATGTATACACACCATGTGCGTGCCTTGGAGGTCAGAAGAGAGCGACTTGGAGTTACGGGTGATTGTGAGCTGTATGTGCATGCTGAGAATTGAACTTGTGTCCTCTGGAAGAGCCACTAGCACCCTCACCCACTGAGCATCTCTCCTCAGTCTTAATTCTCACAATGGCCCTGTAAAATTGGTAACTCATGTCTGAGTTACCAAAGAGGAAAACGAAGTTCAGAGAGAGGAAGGGTCTTGTACCAGCCACGCTGCAACTGAATCTCACAGCCTGGTTTGTCTGACCCTGGGCCCTCTGTAGGCTCCTATAGGACCCTGCAATCCCTTCCTGGACCCTAATAAGCCTAAGGGCAAGTCCTTTGTTTTGTGTATGATCCCATGAGGCTGGTGTGGGGTGAAATACACTGTCAGTTTAGGACTGGCTGTAGCATATCCCCTCAGTCCTTGGAATGCTAGAGTGGACTGGTGGCTCAGCAAGCCAGGCCTTGCCTTCCTTCTCTGTCTACAGAGGGGATCCCAGGTTCTGCACAGCAGGTGATCCAGGTGGACAGGGACACAGTCCTGGTCAGCTTTGAACGTGAGTGGCCTAGGATCGGGATTGGAGGGCAGTGGAGAGAGTGGTGGTGAGAAAGGCTTTATGGGTCGGCTGTCCTATCAGGGAGCCAGGTAGGTGTACCCCACTCACAAGCTCTCTCCTTGTGCAGGCTGTGTGAGAATCGTTAACCTGCAGGGGGAACCCACAGCTGCACTTGCCCCTGAGCTAACCTTTGACTTCGCTATTGAGACTGTGGGTGAGTAAGCCAGATGTGGGCATAGTAGTATTCAATCCAGAAGTACATAACTGGGCTTAGAGCTCAGGGCTGGCAGTGGGACCACTAAGGAGTCCCTATTGCCTTTTGGGGAGCCAGCCTGGACACCCAGCATCAGTGAGGACCCCTGTGGGTTGGTCTGTGTCATTTGGGGCTGGAACAGCCATCATGCCTTGTGGCAAGGGTGAGGAGATTCATGGAGTGCAGGGGTAGTATAGAGCTAACAGCCCCATTCTTCCAGTGTGTCTGCAGGATAGTGTGCTGGCATTTTGGAGCCATGGCATGCAGGGCCGAAGCCTTGATACCAACGAGGTGAGTGGGGCTAGGGTCCAACTCTGAGCCTCCAACTCTGAGCCCCCTGTTTAGAAAGGACTGTTGGGATGGTCTCAGGGTCCCTTGTCTTCCAGGTGACCCAGGAGATAACAGATGAGACCAGGATCTTCCGAGTGCTGGGAGCTCACAGGTAGATACAGGTGGTATCTGAAATGTACCTTCAGTTTCAGATACCACCCCCAGGCTAGACTTGGGGATGGGCTCACCTAGCTTTCCCACTTTGCTCACCTTGTACCTCTTCCCCCAACAGGGACATCATCCTGGAAAGCATTCCCACTGACAACCCTGGGGCACACAGCAACCTCTACATCCTCACGGGTCACCAGAGCAGCTACTGAGCTATCTCCTTGATGGCACCCAGGCCTCAGTTGCCACTTCCAGCTTCTGCTGTTGTCCCAGAGGGCAGATCTAATTCTGAGACGTGTTTGGGGGCAGAAAGGGGAGGTAGCCCACCCACCTCAGCAATAACTGGACCAGAGGGAGCTGTGAGCACCTACCTTCCTGGAGAGCTGTCCCCAGTACAGGAGGCCCTGGGCAGGATGTGCTGCCTGACTGACCCATTCCTTTCTCACTTTTCCTTTCCATTCTTTCTGCCAAGAGCCTGTCCCAGGTTCTATCCTGGGCAACATGTATTTAAGAGAGAATTATATTGGTATTAAAGCTGGTTGGTTTTATCCCACTAGTCCCTCTGAGGTAGAAGAGTTGAGCCCTCACCTTCTTTCCCTTCCTCTCTTTTTCTCTCCCTCTTTCCTGCAGACACCTTTCTGTAAGTACTTGGTTGGTCTCAGGCTTGCACCAGGGAAGGACCAGTCCACTGGTGCCCTGTGGAGTCTAGGCTCAGGTGACATAAGCCAGTGGGCTCTGCCCCAGCAGCCCTCGCTCAGTTATGCAGATTGAGTCCTCTGCTGTAATCTGGCGTTTTATGGACACGTGCAGAAGGAACTCTAAGCAGAGACCTGTCCAGGGCAGCCTTGCCCCAAACAGGATCTTGCTTGTGGTCTGTGGGAGGATGCTGGAGCTAGCCAAGGAGCTAGCTACCATGTCCATGACCATTTCTGATATCTGCACCTTGTGCCTGGCCCTGTCTACCGCAGTGTCCTGTGACAAGCCTGTAACAATACAGTGAAGCGCCGGGTGGTGGTGGCGGCACACACCTTTAATCCCAGCACTTGGGAGGCAGAGGCAGGCGGATTTCTGAGTTTGAGGCCAGCCTGGTCTACAGAGTGAGTTCCAGGACAGCCAGGGCTACACAGAGAAACCCTGTCTTGAAAAACAAAACAAAACTAAAACAAACAAACAAAAACCCAATACAGTGAAGCATCCGCTTTGCTGATGATGGGGAAGATGGATGTGGGTTCCTTCCGTGTTCAGTCACTCCATACCAAGATACAGCTCAGCACCCAGGAAACTCATTGGCATGCCTCTCCCCTGTGGCTTATGCTTTGTATTGTCCTCCCTTAGTCCCCTTCCCTGTGGTCCCAGACACTGGCTGAGGACACTGAAGAATGGTGGAGCACACAGATAAGCCTGGCCTGGGAGGGCTAAGGGGGTGTGTGCAGCAGAGGTCCAGCTCTGTCACCCTCCTGACATTTACAACAAATGTTGGCGGAAGGTGCCGGGTATGCTGGCTGCAAGTACTTGCCAGTTGAGTGAAGCAATGGATGGGTGAGGGTGGGTGAGTGACAGCTCATGTGAGCAGAATGTGGGCCTTGTGGTTGTTACTGTCCTCTTGACTAACCTCTTCCAAAGCTCTGGTTGGTTTCCAGTGACCAAGAGTTTTGCTTGACTAAAATAGGAAGCCAGAGGAAGGAAAGGGACACAGTATTTGTCCTCAGGGAGACAGACCCAAAGTCAACTGAGGGAACACAGGAGATAGGGCTACAGAGTAAATACCTGCCTTCCTATCTCCCAGATTTCTCCAGGGTGGGGCATGCTGGTGTAGGGGTGAGAGGTGTTCTCCACCTAGCTCACAACACTTGGTCCCAGGTACCCTGGGAGAACTGGCCCTCAGACTTTAGAGCAGTGTGGGGCTGCAGACAGTGACACCTGGTGGCAGGAGTCAATCTGAGAAGGTTTAGGGGTATAATATGCCAAACTGAGGGGCCTGTGAAAGGCAAGATCCACTGATAGATAATGTTTGCTCCCAGCAAAGGTGGGTGCCATAAGCCAAAGACAGGGCAAGCCAGGAATATGCACTAAAAGTCATAACTTTATTTATATATTTGTTTATAGCCTTTTTCAAATACAAAATAGATTCTAGGTTAGGCAATGGTGAATGCCTGTAATCCCAGTACTCAGGAGGCAGAGGCAGAACTGTCTGTGATGAATTGTAGTCCAGCCTGGTCTACATAGTGAATTCCAGGCCAGCCAAGGTTATATGTAGACAAGCTTCTGCCTCAAAAATAAAACTTGCCTTCTCATTTGTCCTCCAGTTCCTTCTAGAAGTATTTATGATATTTAAACAATTTGCCATATTTTTATTCACATGGACATATTCTATATATCCCTCTGGCTTTTTGAAAATACATTCTGGAGATCTTTATCTACTTGGAATTTTGTTTTGTTTTGTTTGGTATTTTTTTGTACAGCTAGTGTAGGGTTTTATGCGTTTCAGGTGACTAATGTTAACTGAAAGATCGTTCTTGATGGAATGCATCTCTACTTTAATATCACAAACCACACTGCAATAAATAACTCCTGTGTCAGAGCCACTCTGTGTTTGTGGGGATCAGTTCCTGGAAGTGGCATTGCTGGGTTGGAGTGGCTGTGTTTGCCAAAGGAGGGTGTAGACATCTGTCCTCTGGATATCAGCTATGGGATGGGGCCTCCTTTTCGGTTCTGTGGATAGACACACATCAGCACTTATGGAGACTCAAACCTGTCACCCAGCCCTTTAGACTCTGAGGCAGGATTTCCAGGCAGGGCTACATGCTGAGACCCTGTGTGAAAAAAGTAGAACAGAGAACGTGGGTGGGCTCATTAGCATGTTCAACAATCAGGCCTGTGACAGGCACATGGGAAAGCATGAAGTTGCAGAGGAGCCTCTGGAATTCAGGACAGGTGCCACATTCCCTGAGTGCATGCACCATTGGCTAAAGCAGGCCAACTGAACAGTCAAGAAATGCCCAAGTGCTGTCTAGATCATGGCCTGTGGGCATACCTTTATTCAGCCCACTGTGAGTTTCACTGTTCCCTAGGCAAGGGTCCTGGGGTGGAGAAGGCAATTCTTTCTCTGCTTTTGACTAGCTGGGCTGTGGTGGAACACATCTTTAGTCCCAGCACTCAGGAGGCAGAGTCAGGCAGATCTCTGTGAGTTCTAGGCTAGCCTGGTCTACAGAGTGAGTTCCAGGACAGCCAGAGCTATATAGTGAAACCCTGTATCAAAACCAACCAAACAACAACAAAAAACAAAACACCCTGAACCAACCAAACCAAACAACCCCCAAAGGGGTTGGGGATTTGTTTGCTTGTAGAAAACTCAGCTAGCATGCAAGAAGGCCTGGGATCCATCATCAATAAACAGGCAATGGTTAGAGAAAGCCTGTAATCCTAGTACCCTGGAGGTGGTGAGAGGAGGATCCACCAGAAATTTATAGTAGTTTGAAGCCAGCCTGGACAAGAAACCCTGTTAGGAAAAAAAGTAGGGGGCTGGGGGGTGGGGGGAAGGCAAGCTAGGCATAGAACATAGCCTTTAATCCCAGCACTGGGGAGGCAGAGGCAAATAGATCTCTGGATCTCTGTGAGTTC
The DNA here is from genome assembly GCA_019843855.1 of Hylomyscus alleni. Lineage (NCBI taxonomy): Eukaryota > Metazoa > Chordata > Mammalia > Rodentia > Muridae > Hylomyscus > Hylomyscus alleni. The sequence goes on from JADRCC010564729.1 coordinate 8,423, forward strand.
CTGGTCAGCCTGGTCTATGCAGCAAGTTCTAGGCCAACCAGGACTACATAGTGAGTCTGTTTCAAACAAAAAGCCCTAAGAGGGTTCTACCCAATAAGCAGGAGTCTCACACGTGACCTGTAGGCAGAACCTTGCTCACTACTTGTTCTTTTCTTTATGGCAGGCCATCCTATAGCTAGCTTGGTTTTGACAGCCATTTCTTTCTTTTTTTAAGATTTATTTATTTTTTATTTATTTATTTTATGTGTATGAGCTGTACAGATGGCTGTGAGCCATGTGTGTCGCTGCTGGGAATTGAACTCAGGACCTCTGCTGGCCCTGCTCGCTCCAGCCCCACCTGCTCCGCTCACCTTTTTTTTTTTTTTTTTTTTTGTAGTACTACAGATAGGACCTGGGGCCTGTTCTTTATCTCAGAGCTGTCGTCTTTTTCTATTTGAAGGGAGTGTGGGGGTGGGGAGCTCTAGAGAGAGCTCGGTAGTCGAGAGCACTTGCTGAGGCTGCTGAGGACCCAGGTTCAGTTCCCAGCACCGACATGCTGGCTCACAACGGTCTTAGGATTCCAGTCCTAGGGGGAGCTGATCAAAAGGCTGTCTGCAGGTACCAGGTATGCACATGGTACAAAGGTATGTATACATACATACTCAGGGGGAACACTCATACACACACACACACACACACACACATTTGGCTTATCTTCTTTTTATTTTTTATTTTTAGATTTATTTGTTTATTATATGTAAGTACACTGTAGCTATCTTCAGATATCCCAGAAGAGGGTGTCAGATCTCATTATGGATGGCTGTGAGCCACCATGTGGTTGCTAGGATTTGAACTCATGACCTTCAGTAGAGCAGTTGGTGCTCTTAACCACTGAGCCATCTCTCCAGCCCTTATCTTTTTTTAAAAAAATAACTTTTATTTTTATTTTTTAATGTACATTGGTGTTTTGTCTGTATCTATGCTAGTGTGAGGATGTCAAAAGCCCTGGAACTGGAGTTACAGACAGTTGTGAGCTGCCATGTGGGTGCTGGGAGTTGAACCTAGGTCCTCTCGAAGAGCAGCCAGTGTTCTTAACCACTGAGCCACCTTCCCCCATGGTTTTTCTTTCTATTAATTATTTTATTTATTCCTATTTGTTATTTCAACACGGGGTTTTTCTGTATAGTCCTGGAACTCACTCTGTAGACCAGGCCGGCCTCCAACTCAGAGATCTGCCTGCCTCTGCTTCCCAGTGCTGGGATTAAAGGCGTGCACCACCACCGCCCGGCGGTTTTTACTATTTTTAATGATGTGTATATGTCCACATGTGCATGTGAGTGCAGTGCTTGATGAGGCAAAAGTTACAGGCAGTTGTGAGCTACTCGACACGGAAGCTGGGAACCACACTCAGTCCTCTGCAAGAGTGAATTCCTATCTTAGCTACTGAGCCTTCTCCCTAGCTCCTCCTCCCTCCACCCCTCTGAGATCAGGCCCCCAGCCCTCAATTCTAGCACTGGATTAGGGAACTGAGCCACTATACTTGATCTTTTTGCCATTTCCTAAATTAGTTTTTTTTCTTTTGGATAAGGCCTAACTATATGGTGTAGAGCTTCAAACTCACAATTATCCTACCTTAGTTTATGTCTTTAAAGAGAATGATGCCAAGAACCAGCATTGGCTGGATCTGGCTTCTGAAAGGAGTGTTTGGGAGCAGTGAAAAGAAACAACTCGAAGTCAAATCGTGGGG